>LGAG01000004.1:72399-105351 GCA_001278395.1 Lerema accius
AAAATCGTTAACATTCTCCATTGTATGAAGACTTTATCCGCAGATATTATCAGCATTGATAACTCTTGTAGCCTCGCATCTCTCCGCTCTGCTTCATTTAGTTTAGGGTAGAAAAGGAAAAGTATATTTCACGAATGATATTATGCTGATATTATCTTTAATGTTGACAGAGCAATTATCTTTGCGTTATTGGAAATTGATTAAAAAAATATTTTTTGATTCTATTTACTACTTTGTTTTTTTCTACTTTGTTATTTATATGTCTGTGGAAATAACGGACTAGGGACAGAATTTCTTTTGAGGTCGGTGGCAATATAGTTACCTATCAAAGTAAAACCACACCGACCTCAAAAGAAATTCTATGTCCCTAATCCGCTATTTTGTACTTTTCAGTTACCTTTTTTGAAATTGGTTTAATTTTTTTTAATTATAATTTTATCTCCAAATGGATTTAATCTCTTCATAGCTATTAATTTCTGTCGCATTATGATTTCCATTGGAACGAGAAGAAATATTTTTTTCGGAGCATTAGTTGCTGTATTTGTACATTTCGGTACTAGACATGATTTTCTAGTATTTAATAAGGTCATTTTTGAAAGTAATTGCAATTTCTAATACATATTGAGTCAGCACAGCATAGAATTGCTTGTAACTCGAAAACTAATTGACATAATCGAAATATTTTTTTCACTATTATTTTTGACAGAGTAGGTATACGGAGAGCTAACATTTAAAAGATCGTTAACATTCTCTATTGTGTACAAATCCCCATAGCAATATGACGTCTCCTCGAGTTTCCTCGATGTTTCCTCGAGTTTGTGGGAAAATTCTAGGAAGCAGCGAAAGGAAAATTCACAAACGAAATAGATTTAATTACTTTTTTTTTCATTTTCTTTTTTAACAGTAGGTATAATATCATTGACGGTTTAAAAGAATGTAAATATGTAGGTACTAGAAGAAGCAAAAAAAAAGTAAAAATATGCTTTATTTAATACAAAAATATCTAAATTTACGTTATTGCAAATTGAGTTACATGTGATTTCCCTAACATGATTTTTGTTATAAATAGGACGCTATTTTTTTCTAACTAATTAAGTAGGTTCTTCATTGCAGCGTGGGTCTTAATCGAATTTTAAAGTTATTAGAAAGCATCTTAGGTTATCACATTTTTCAAACATTGAAATATTTTATTAGAACAGAATGATCCGCGTCCATTAAAAATACACTAATGGAAGGATGTCTATTGCAAAATATTATGTAGGTACATCCACAACGGGCAGCATAGCTTTCATATTTCTTTTTATTCCAATTAAAATACCTTCGTAGTATATTAATTATTATGGCATTTTAGAAGTAAATTCTTAATGTCGTCAATTCCATGGGAGGAAAGTCAATGTGATCCAAAGATATTACTGGCACATTGTCACCGGTACCGACCAAGTTAGTTCGATAAAGTGCTTTAACGTTGCGTAATATTTTTTCCAAGTTAATCTGAGTTTCTCCGTTACAAAATTGGTTTAAAGTATAATCTATACGACATGTAAAACTTTGTCTATGTAAAGTCATCAATGCTGAATTTAATGTGGTTTTTTCTAATTGCTTATTAAAAACTGCTCTGTAGTTAATAACAGCTATGTCGCACGGAAACGATATTTTCACTATCGGCAAGAAAGCATAATAACATAATTCTGAATCAGTTTTATCAATCAAATAAACGTCTAGAATATAATTTAACGCATTTGTTAAATACCTAGCTGATAGACTTGGTAGCGCAACATCATTCTTTGGTAAAGCAGATTCAAAATTATATTTCGGTTCAATGAACCTCTCAAGTAATATATAATTCCTATGTATAGTGGTGCCACTGTCCGCTAGACCTTCATTTGTACCTCGACCATCATTATAAAGAATCCTTCTGTCCAACATGACGACCAGCTGCCCGTCTTGTAGTGCAGTCACTCCTTGTGCATGGTCTGTCATTATCGATAAACGATATGATTGGTCTTGAATGAAAGCCATGCTTGTCATGGGATACATGTTAGATTCGACTCGACTGCTAATATTTATAACTCTAGCTGTGAACTGGAATCCATTGTTATCTATAAAAATTTCTGGATTGTTGCCATTTCCGATGTCAGTTTGAACAGAAAAAAATAGTTCTATTTCCCGATTAGAAGGTGATACTCCTAGATCAGTTTTGCTTTCAACGTAAATAGCACTAGATAGGGGGCTATTCATCAAGTTGAATATTTTGGCGGTATGTTGTAGGAGTAAACCATAGATGACTGTTAGCTCCGTTGTTATTTGTCCCGAAATTATAATAATTTTTTTAGCTTGCTTTCCAGTTCTAAACGGCAGTAAAATATCATATAAAGGTCTCGTAACATTAGTATTAAACAAGAACATTCCTGAATTTTCATTGGAACTTTTAAATGCACCATAGTCAAACATTATCGTTTTCTCAGTATTTGTTTCTTTTTCAACAACAGATTTTAGAAAGCCGGAGAATTCGTCAAATATAAGTCGGTGTTTATAATTCTCTAATTGTATATCGCCTAATTCTATTGGCTGTATATTAAATGGAAACATAGCTCCACCACTTCCCATTTCATCTATTACGCAGTCGACACAATATATAGAGGACGAACTTTCCGTAGCATCAAATGTTTCTTTTATTTTGAACAATTCAAGGGACATTGGAGGTACTGTGATGACAAAATTAATTTTGAAAAATGTTCTGGATATTTTAATAACGTTTCCTGCACTGTATTTCCAAATTGGATTTATTTGAATTGTAACATCCTTTTTATTGTGATCTACAATTCTTATGTTTGGATTTCTAGTTACTAATTCTACGACATCTGTCCTTTCATGGCTGAGGGTGTTAAATATGTAAATTTGATCTCCAGGAGCAACCGATCTAAATGATGTTGTAAATTCACCATCCCTGTAAACATATTTTTGTAGGTATGTTTTATTTTGATGTGGTCTGGTACTCAATAAACTTGCCGCTACTTCTTGTATGTGCCAACAATCTTTTGCAGTGGCCACAATTTGATTGTGAACATATTTTAGGGCATTTACTGTTAAAGTACCACTGACAACGTGCCGATCTTGTAAACGAGCAACTGTTTCCCTGGCTTTTAGTAGTAGGGTCGACAAATGACTACAGTTAACTCTTTGACAAGCATTTACAGCTAAAGCGAAGGTAAACAAAAGCTCCGTGGTACGCAACGTAGACTGTAGTCGCCTAATAGAGATTTTTAACAGGGGTCTAGAAGTAAAATACCCCGTCCAATAAGCGGGGCTTCCATTTATTATGTCAGCAAAGTTGAGAAAATCTCCTTTTAAAGTCGGGTAAGATTTATGTTTAGCTAAAATCGCGCTGAAGTAATCAGATGGTGTGCCAAATTCAATCGAAGTTCTGTAGATTTCGTGATTGGTGTTAATGAAATCTGCAATTTTTTTATAATTATTGTATTGATAGTCGAATTCTGTTGGGGATTCATAATGGTATGGACCACCTATTGGCGCAATGATTATATTGTGCGGAGTGATCGTCCCAGTTTTTGAATATTGTTCAAGTAACATCTCAGATTTGTTTTTAATGTTGTAAGCATCAATTCGTAAATTAATGTTGTTATTTCCGTAATAATGTTCACAAACTATACCATCTGGACCGCAGGACTTATCATTAGCTGAATTGTACTGAAGAAAATGCGTAATCACTGAATGTTTTGGATAGCGATCGTTTCCCATTCTTTTAAGATCTTCGTTTAACGTGGTAGCAACGGATTTGTCGCTATCCCAATCTTGAATCCAGATGAAATCACTAAGTTGATATTCAGCTAAATATTTTTCCCAAGAGAAATGGAGGTTGGTCATGATCAATTTTGTTACACCTGAAGCTGACAAAAGGTATGGCATAGTCGCGCTGTGTGTTACACTGTTGGTCAGCCATGCCACCTTTGGTGAGAAATTCAGGTGTACTTTTAACCACTGATGACCTGAAAGAAAAATATAAATTGCTACAGGCATATGTTAATAAGCGAAGTAATCCTTCGGTTCAGTAGTGACTAAATATAGTAAACCTAGTTTTAAAAAATATGTGCAATTCACACGTGGCGTTATAGAAGTGAAACCTTCAAAAATTTTGGCTTCAAGATAATGAGACGAATGTAATGGCACGTATACAAAAACACGAAGTCACCATTTTTAGGGTTCTGTACCTAAAAGGTAAAAAAGGAACCCTATTACTAAGACTCCGCTGTCTGTCTATCTGTCCGTCTGTCTATCTATCCGTCTGTCTGTCTGTCACTAGGCTGTATCTCATAAACGGTGATAGCTAGAAAGCTGAAATTTTCAAAAACTATGTACCTATATCCGCTATAACAACAAATACTAAAAATAAAAAAAATAAAAATTATTAAGGGTGGGTCCCATACAACAAACGTAATTTTTAAGCAATGTTTTTCTCGATCTTAATAAACAGGTAAAAACTTGAATATTTAAAAAAAAGGCAGTAAGGTAAGGTGGGGTAAGACTAACACACGGGGCAAGACTAACACTGTCTATTATCTCGATACGTATAGCTTAAATACGAAATTCTTCCAGTCTGTAAGATAGAACAAACGTAAATGTTCCCGGCTAAAACACACACATGTCATTTCTTTAAGTGCATATCGAGATAATAGACACACAGTATAATGCTTCCTGTCTCATTTTCTCCCACACAATTTATGTGTCTGTTTCTTTTTACTGTCATTTCATCGACTTTCAAATCACAATGATGCTAAAGAAGTTTTCACTTCAAAAGTTTAATAATATACCTTCCATTAGCAGATGAACCAAACCGAACACATCTGAAGTAGCCTCATCAGTGTCTACCCATCCACCTGTGGTTATTTCAAGCCGACCTCCTTTTACAAGTTTGCGAAATACCTGTAAATAAAATAACAATAGCTCTGTGGATCAATGTTACTAGAGGACCCGCTGTGTGGTGCAAAATCTACCATAACTTATTAGTTACTACTTATTGAGTAGGTTCGATGGGATCAGTAGTAGGTATTACGAAATAAAGTGACATGTATTATATTAGGAAAGAAATCTATTCTTAGTGCCATCTAGGGAACGTATTATACTTATAGGATAATATTATTACGAGGAAAACTAAGACTATACTTACCTATGTGTCAAATTATATAAATTGTTTAAACACAAAGTAAGCATAGAATTTAGGTTTAAGCACTTCTCGTCAATATAAATTTTAGTTTCTATGCCAATGGTCATGCTCGTGCGTGCCTGAATTATTATTAAAATGGGACCAAAAGTACCAAGGAATAAAACAACTATACAAAATATAAAGTTAGAACAACATCTGCTCGGTTTTCTAGTGTACTTATAGATAAATAGTGACTCTAAATTGTATGCAACAATGCAACAAAATTAAAAACGAAATGTCATAATTATTTTACTTACCGCGCGTGATTTTTGGTTGGCATTTTTCCACCAATAACTTAAATGTGACACTTCATTCCAGTTAAATGTTAAATTAGCGTAAAATTTCAGTTTTTTAACAATATTTGATATAATCGAATGGACACTGTTATTGTGGTATTGTTCAAAAGATTTTTTCCATATAGTATCCACATGAGTTCTTGGAACCAATATTACCTAAAAACAGATAAAAATGATAGCACTAGGTCGGTATATAGGTCAATGAAAAACTTATACATACCGACAATTGGCATGAGTCGTAGTAAATATTCCTCACAGAATAAAATTTAACCCTTGCAAATAAAGCAGGTATATAACCGAGGTAGCAGTCCGGTACTTCAAATGAAGAATAAATTAGAATTAGAATACTATTCTAAGTCCTTACTTTTAGTGAGGGCCACTTCGGATTTCTCATGAGATATTCATAACGGCTGTTGAAAATGCTATCCCAGTACTTTCTTTTCACCATCCAGGATGGCTACAAAAAAAGCGATTAGTAAAAACCAGGGATAGGACAATTGAATACCTAATTAGGTACGTTTTTTTTACATACCTCTAAATCTAACTGTCCAAACTTTTTTAAAGCATCAATGTTTGTTCTAGTACTTTGTATTCCTGAACAAACAAGTGGAGTCTTTGAAATATTGTATTGGTACATAGAAAGACCCACGGTCGGATGTACCTCTTCTAATAAAAAATCTGGTTTTTCGTTATCTAATTCATATTCTTGCATCGGCGATTTTGACGGTAAAGTTTGAATACCTCGCGTTTTTAAATCAAGATCTGAGTGAAATATACTCTTTATTATGAAGTTATTATCATGTTCAGAGATTGCCGGTATCGTTATAGTATTATTTCCATAGTGTCTTTGATCCTTTTCACTCGGTGGATTTTTATCAACGTGTGGGAAATACTTAGACGTTGCTGGTATATGATAAAAAGTTTCTAAGGCGATGTTGCTCGGATTGCTGTCATTAACTATTATTCCATCAGACAAATTAAAGGTATGGAAAGCGTCTGTTATTGTAGGATGGGTGAAATTATCAAACACATTTCTCGCCGACCTTAAATCAACACTGATATCATTATTCTTAGCCACCTTCGTTTTAGAATAAGATTTACTTCGGCTTGTCTCCACAGATGATAAGATGGTGGACATCTTTGGCCGTTGTGATTTGTGTATGAGAGTTTTAAACTGCGCATACCCTGGGAATATTGCGTGCGGAAATTGTGGTGTTTTATTATTCCAACCGATGTCTGTAGTTTCACTGAATGGCCGTTGCACCATTTTCGATTGGTTACGAACAATTTTACGTAAAGCTGTAAATTAAAAAAGTTTTACATTATTATTATTATCAAATAATTCAAATGCAAGGTTTACTCGACAGCTAAAACAATCTTACTTTTCTCGTAACAAAAATATTTGGCCGTTAACATATATAGAATACATATTACGAATTGTAAATTGCATAATTTACTGAACATCTTATGACTAGTCAGAGGAGAGAGTGACTGTCTGACTGCGAAGTCCTCAAGAGGATGTTTAAAAACTATACATTCAACAATGAATTGTGCATTTGATACCTATGAATGTTCCATATACAAACGTTTGTATTGTTAGAAATACGACGAACCTCGTATCAGATATAACTGACTTCAAGGTTTAGTTTGCTACTTGTATAGACAATATTTTTTGAGATTGCAGGATATCAGACAAAGAAATATTTAGCTAATTGAGGTCAGACCACTATAGGCACATAATGTCAGCTTATTAGTGCCTCACATGAGAAAAAAGATTGGATAGTGAAATGCAGATTTGCAATTAAAATCTCTGCATATAAACTTTTAAAGAAAAACAAGTACAAACAAAAAGTTTTTTTTTAACCAAGCTTTTATTACTTGTTAATAAGAAAAAGAACTAAATAGTTAAAAAGCGCAAAATTTCAAGTCCCTACTGTTAACCGTTGAGGAGTTCAATCGTCTGGAGCCAATCCTGGAAGCAGTATCATATCATGCTTATTATAAACATGCATTGTCATCAGAACTGGACTAGTGTGTAAAATTTTAGCTCAATCTGACACCGGGAAGTGGGTGAAATGTAGCTTGCAAGATTTCATTGTAACTAAATAAAAGCTTTTAAAAAGCTTTTTATTTTGGAAACCACTGATATTTCAACATAATTACACAATTAATCTTTTTAACATTTTCATACCTATTTCACATCTTTAACGTAAATACTGATTTATTGACACATACTCGAAGATCGTAAACATTGATAGCACTGGTTTAAATATTGGTCTCCCAAAAAGTAGTTCCGTAGTTCGAATGCTGACATGCAACTCTAATTTAAAAAGTTATGCCCGTATTCACAATTAATTGCTTCGGAGAAGAACAACATCGTGAGGAAATCTGCATACCTGAGAGTTCTCGATAAAGTTCTCAGAGGTTTGTAAAGTCTCCAATCCACACTAGGCCAGCGTGGTGGACTACAGCCTCTACTCTACCCCTCACACTGTGAGAGGAGACCCGACCCCAGCAGTGGGAGAGTTATGGGTATAGTTCATGGGATAATATGATAATGTTCGATAGAGATATAATAATAGTAGTAACACTATATTATTATTTTAAGTTCAAGTAGTCTGCTCTCGCTTCGCTTCGGTAACCCTTTTACTTAGGGTCCGGTAGCCACAAAATCATTTTTCGGGAAAAAACTGTCCGAAGGCCATCCCCGTTATAACTAACATCGTTATCCTTTCAAAATGACTAACATCTATCGATAATAACAGGTTGGGTGATGATAATATCTGTTGGGACAATTATGTTTTTGTGAGATTGATTATGTATAAAATATAGGCACTAGTTTAACGCACGGGCGGCGGTTGTATATTTAAATTTTGGTCAGTAAAATTGATGACATTGGCAGTAAAGTTTGGGCAGTAAAATAAATGAAACCGATCAGTAGGTAATAGATAAATATCTTTTTCAGCAGTAAAATAATTAAATGGGCAGTTATAAAGTTGCAATTGGTCGGTGACTTGTGAGCAGCAACTTGAGGGTGGTAACTTAAAGGGTTAAAATAAAGATTTAATAGGGCAAACGAAATTTAAAACTAACTGTTACCTACCACACCTTCACGTTTTAGTGTTCGTCGTCAAATAACGCGTTTTTTACTTGACTTTTTGGTATGCCATTCTTAATTTAAGTCTCGCGATTATAATTATTGTTTAAATTGGATTATGTCACAGATTTCCTCCTTTCCAAGGAATAAAATCATACCAACCTGACCTAACCAAACCAAAGACCATTAACAATGAGATTTTTGTCAAATTGTTTTCATTGTTTAAACATATTTAACGCAACTCCGGCATTTAAAACTACTTTGGGAGTATTCAGACTAACTCCTCAAGCAATCCCCTTAAATTTAGGCGACTTGTTTTAAAATTCTACCCTTTGAGAGTTTAAAAAACATAAATTGCATAAAAACATCTACCAGGTATTCTATTAAGTATAATTATTTACGCAAGTGTGATAGGTACTTATCGGTCTTACTAAATAATTTAACTGCCCACATTAACTGCTTATAATATAAGCCCAATATAACTGGCCAATTTGTTTTTAATTACTGCTCATGTATTACTGCCCAGATATTTATTGAACTGCCCCTTTTAAGAAAAAATTCGACACTTCGTATTTTTAGCACTGTTCATGTTTTACTGACACAATTTTTATTTTACTGCCCAAAAAATAAGTTACTGCCCAACAATTTTTTTCCACTGCTCAATGTTACTGCCGGAATTTTTAAGTTACTGGCCGCTTTAATTAGTGCCAATCCAAATGCGCGCGCAATACGAAATGGTCCGTATGTTTTTAACGCATGCGTTACAGTAGAGGCGACGTTGCTGATTTTCGTCCTACAAGTTGAGGGTAAAATCAGGCAGGGTGGGAGGGAATATTGATCCGAGTCACCCCTGCGAGTATTATTCGTCCCGTTTACTGTGTGGCATCTGTAAACTGACGGTGTACTCCAGTGCTTTTTATTTTATTATTCAATGTGATATATTTATCAATACCTAACAACCTAAGTTTGTGTACATAGTTCATCTATAATGGTAAGTGAAATCAGAAGTGATATGCACGTTGTGGGCTACGTAAATATTTATAAATAAGTATAAATAATTAATTTGAACAAACTTTACGAGATACTTTACGAGAGATAACTACAAAGTTAATTGTCAACAAAGCAATAGACACAGTTAAAGACTACAGTCGGCATAGGCTTATAATTTCGTATTATTAATATTATCATTACGAACCACGTTCTAATTGGAATTAAAAGTAATTCTTAATATCAACAAATATTTTTTTGTGGATGTATTTACTAAATATTAGGTATAATAGATATATAATTGAGGTCTCCGTAAGTGAATAATATCTTTATTATTTCAAAGGACGCCAGTGCTATGACCACATCAGGTCTGTTGGAATGGGAATTTTCCTTGCCTTCTGACCAAATCATATCTCATGGGTGGTATCATGGTGCTTTGAGCAGAACCGCTGCAGAAAGTTTGCTGCAACAAGACAGGGAGTTTCTAGTTCGGGAGTCATCTTCTCAACCAGACAACTATGTGTTAAGTTGCCGGTCCAACGGTCAGCATCTACATTTTGTTATTCAAAGGGTAAATAAAAGTTAAATTGTACATATTGAATAACACATTATATTCAAGCTTTGTTTTATTAAAACATACCTATCTCGATACGATTGCAGATTGTTGTACACCCAGAAACAGTATACGAAAGGTACCAATATCAATTTGAAGACGAAGCCTATGATACAGTTGCTGACCTTATCACATCATATGTGGGTTCAGGAAAGCCCATTTCAGCTGCCTCTGGCGCTAGAATACAATACCCAGCAAATCGTATAGTGCCTTTGACAAATTTTATTCCTACCGATGACACAAATTCTTTGGTTTCTCCGATTGGAGATGGATCTAGTTACGGAAATCCGTACAGTTTGTACAGCCATTTTGCAACAAAGTCCGGTATGCAGCTTCGAGTACCTTTCAAGAAGCAACGATCGCATTCTTTAACGCCTATCGATATGGCTCAACATGTTACTCATGGCAAAAGCGCTAGTGCAGATGGAGTCATACAAAGCCAGACGAATAAGCACGCCAAAACATTTTCGAGTGATTCCAACTCAAGTTCAGGAACGTGGGATAGTAATTTGCCAACTAGTCCGCCTGCTAAACCAGCCAGATACGATGGCCCAAAAGCGGATGAGCGACGTTTAGAATTACAAAGATTGTATCACGTGTCAGGATCTGATTCTGGTAATGGTTCAGGTGATTCAACTCAAAGTTCAGCTCATAGCGATCCGAACAAATCTAGAATAGACTCAGATTATAATTTAGTAACCCCAACAATGAAGCAACAATTCGATTACGATCTCACTGAAGCGAGACTTTTGCAATCCGAAAATTTAGATTATACGGTTGATTCTAGGATTAATCTGGAAAATTTTCAATCGCAAATTATACCACCAAATTTAACAAAGCCGTTAGAGTCGGAAACTTTACATACAATAAAATTACTGCTTCGGACGTCGGGACCCCGAATACTTGCGAATCACTTGACCAAAGTGGATCTACATTTTTTATTGGATGATACAATTCAAATTGAAGGACTCGATAAAACTGCCTCAGGGTTAGAATTAATGTTTTTACCGCAAGGAAGGTCTCTTCGTTTAGATGTAATTGAAAGGTATTTTAAATTGTTATTCGTTGACATAAGTGACTATTAAAATATATTTTGTATGCCTATGAAACTAATTTAATTTATGATTACAGAATAGAGACATTTCGTCTTCTAATTGCCGTTACTATTCTTACATGCCAAACAGATAGGCAAAGAGCGGATACAATTAACGATTGGATACTCTTAGCGGTAGAGACCAAAACCGCTTTAGGAAATCTCTATGGATTTTCAGCTATTATGTTTGGATTGTGCATGCCACAGGTAAATTTCATAATAAGGTCTATTAGGGTCATAATTTTTGCTTATTTTATTAGATTAACAACTTGTTGCTAAAAGTTAACCTATTGTATAAACATTTTTCAATGATGGTTACAATGCATAAATTAAAAATGCTTCAAATGTTCGATTAAATTCTCAGGTGGAATGCTTAGAAAACGCTTGGAATATTTTACGGCGAGTCTACACAGACAATGCATATATGTTCGAAGCTAAATGGAGGCCTTGTTTCAAAAGTATGAACGAGGGAACAAATCCTTTGCCTCCTAATACGACCACTCCCTACGTGGTTCCTCCTGTGTTGTGTTTCCATTTGTTCGGTAGGTATTTCTCTACCACACCTCCTTGCATCTATTAAAATCGTAGGTCAATGTCCACTATCTCAATCTAATGACATGAAAAAAGATTTGAAAGTATACCTAATATCTATAAATATGTTTATGTAAGTACCTACCTATAATAAGTATTTAACAATACAGATGGCGAAGGCGGTGGATTAATTCAACCGGACGACACCTTCCCTACGAGTCTGATGAATACCCTGGAATTCGATTTTAACGCGACGGCATCACATCTTGAAACCGCAAGAAACTTTCCCGATCAAGTCGAAATGTTTAAACGAAACGCTCGAACTGTAGTGCAAGAGATGTCGTCATTGGGTTCTATTTTAGATCCAATATTACTCGAGCTATTTAGAACCGAGTTTCACGTTAATTTTCTCTGGGGCGAACGCGGTGTATTAACGACCCCAAATCAAAGATTCGCGCGTTTGACTGATGTCCTGACGGCAATGGCCACAAAGCTGGCTAACCAACCGCCAGACACCGACGATATGGTCTAGACTAGTATACCAAACAGTAAAGTTACTCATATCATAGGTATTCTTAATTCTTTAATTTATGTGTTTCTTTTCAAACTCGATTATACCTACGTATTTCTGGGTAGGTACTTTTGTGGTGGAATGTAATGGAATTGAAAAGCAAATATTTATCTTAAGTATATCTTCCAGTGCAGGATTGATTAGCATTTTATTAACCAGCCAATGGATGTATATTACAATGTAGATAAAGCTATATTACTCTATAATAAACGATGTTCTTCCAATATATTCTTCACAAAATATGTACCTACGTTTTGCATTAGATTGGTGTACGTAGAAATCTAGGTATAAGGCGTATGTATTTTGGCTAATATATTATGTATATTGATTTATCCTGTAAAACAGCTTTTCCATTGGGTATTTAAATCCGTGAAATATACCTTACCTAATTATGTACGAAATATATTTCGGATCTTTTATAAGTAGGTAGTCTCAGAAGGTATTGAATGCAATGAACTTTCTAAGTTATATATTGTATTACGTAATATAGTAGTAATAGATACCTATTAAATGTTTGCAGTAGCGTCTAATTTATCTAAGTAAGTATATAGTTTGTTGGTATTTGTTATACGTTTTTTAAGAAAATATATAAATAAACCTACCGAATAATTAGCAACTGCCAGTCTTTCAATTTTAATAACCAATATATAATTTGGGTATTTGTGGTTGGTATATTACTGAAATAAAACACAATTTCGACACCAATATTTTATGTTTATTTCACACAGATGCATGCATGCTTACAAACAGATATTACATAGGAATAGATCAATACTAACGGTTTACATTATAGTATTATGACGTGCCGTAAATAATACAAATAGAGTACTTAGATACAACACGTACAATTTAACCAGCTACGTTTAAACATTAGCCATTTCGCCCTCAATTACCATCACTAATTAATTTCAATAATACTCATTATGCAAGTCGTTCTTTTTCTTATATTGTCCGAGTCCAAATAATCTTACATAATAATATCAATGAGCCACCTACGTCTTAAGTAATAGATTTTTTTAGAATGGGATGCTCCAAATAGCTATAGCTTATATGATTAGAGACGGATATAATTATTATTACAAGAGTTAAGATACAGTTTTCCGAACACCATAATGTATATCTTAAAGAAAATAAAAAACTATTTTGGATGGAAAAATCAGTACCTGTAAAGGACAAAAATAATTGTATTTTGGATCATCCCCTAAAAGTAATCTTAAGCTTAGATGTAGACAGGTAAATAACTATATAAATTCCATGTAAAATAGACAGATTATATAAGTATAGTTAGTATAAATAAGTCTCCCCTATCTCCAATGCAGAAAATTTTAAATTGCAAAAAATATTTCTTTCCTCTAGTTAAGTGTTTACAATGTTTGCAGTACTTACGCTTAATTCTAAATTGTAGTAATACTCAGTGATAACTTCAAATGAAAAATATAAAAGCATCGAAAACTTATAGTAAAGCATAAAAATATAAAACCAAAATACTTCAGGTCGTTAAACTTTATCACCCTGTTTCACTATTGTTGGAAATTTGACATGCCACATAATATCATATCATGCCAACACCCCATCTCTGAATATGAGCATGCCAGAAAACTCCTTATCCAAGATAGATTTAGCTGACCTGACTTCTTGGAATGGATCTTTAAGTCCGTTTTGTTATGTTACGCTACACAATAAATCTTTGAGCCGTATTAAATGGATAGAAAGGGTTAAAGTGAGAAACCGGGTATATTTCGAAGATTCCAAAAAAATTTTAAAATGTGGGTTATGTGTCAATTCAACTGGAATTAAATTCGTTGCTCGCCATGTCTAATCCCGTGCTTAATTCAAATGCTTCATTCGCCTACAATATTATCTTAATTCCCAAGGTGACAGTTTTACAGCCTTGCGTACGTTTGTAGATTTAAAACGACGATCAATGGGAGGTCTACAGTTCTCTCAAATTAGTTTATTCAAGCTACAATAAAGCTTATGAATTAAACAAACTCAGTTCTTTATACGGCTAATACCCACTGCATTATCCTTATCCTTAAACTCTTTCAAAGAGTTGAAATAAAATATTTTTTTCCGAAAATAGGTTGGATATAACAAAAAAAGACAATTATATGTGTAGGTCCTACACTTATTTTGCTTTAGGGTAAGTCTGATAGACATATTAGGCCATAATTATGTTGTTTTTATTCACATCAAATCTTGCCTGCAAAAGGATTTCACGAAACCTTCTATAAAACCTAAAAGCTGATTTGAGGTCTTTGAGGTCTCAATGATTTGAGGTTTCACCGGTTTTTTATATTATTACTTTATTTATATTTACCGATGAATAAATTCATTTGTTTAAGATTCTATTATGATGGCAAAATAGAAATAAAACAGTATTGAACTCTCAATTAATAATAAAACATTGTGTATGTGAAATGAAATGGATCTGTTCAAATTGCTGCAAGATTGACTTTATAATTGACATCTGAGTTACACAAGTACAGATTAGATAGGTATTATTATTATGAAACTGTATAAAAATTTAGTATTTGACTACAAAGTAAAAATTATGTCAATTTATTTGGTGTTTTAGATATAGATAAACAAATCTAAAGTGCGGCTAATCATATCAAGACGAGTAGAAAGTATCGGTTATCTAGTATCGCGGTCCTTTTCTCTCACAAGTAACAAGTTCGGCAATGGTTCGGTTTAACGGCAATGGTTGCAGTAATTTGACTAAATTGACATTTCGTGAGAAAAGGACGAAACAAGAAAGAAACAAAAATCAACGATGCTTGTATAAATTACGTAGTAAAAGTTACAATTACTTTTACCGTGAAATTATACCTTTGACTGACGAAAAAAAATTCCAATTTACATCAATGTTGAAATAGATAGTTGTAAAATAATTTTAATTTTGATTGAAAATGTCTTTAAAAACTTTTAGGTGTTCCCGAAACTTTTTATCATACCTTGATAAGTCAGCCAAACTAAAGACAACTGTTAATTATATTATTGATTAAAAAGCCAGACTTACCCCAACTCAAATTATTTTTGTTAAGTATCATACCTACAGTATTAATCCAAAAGGTTTTAATACTGATTCCGCACTTCAATCTCTAATCTAAACGCACACTTTGTGTGTCCATACAATACATAAAATTAGACAAGTCTACTTTAGATCATTTTTCAAAACGCCCGCCCGGTTTGGATGCGAAGAACTACGTCTTTTGAGAATTAGGTTCCAAGACATTGAATTACGTCGCATGGCGTAGAAAAAAATAAATAATAATTTAGTTATATTATCAACGTTATATTAAACTTAAAGGTACCTATGTTAATTTTTAAACTTTGGTCGATACTGGCTTCTTACGTTGTCACCATCAATGTAACAACATAACTTTATACAAGGACTCGAGTGTTGAAATTTCGAGTTTTTAAAACATTCACTCATATACTCACATTTTTACCCGTTTATAATAATTATAATCATAAATACCTACAAAAATAATACGCACCAAAAAAATAATACTTGTGAGATCAGTGCTTTATCTATATAACTATCAGCGATATTTTTTTATATTTATGTTGTTTTAAAAAAGCTTAGGTTTAGACCGCATCAACTAAACGTATTTTAGTAATGTTATTTTTTGATAATATGAAAATAATATAGAGTAAGAAACATCTTAAGATATGTTGAGATAATTGGCTGTTATTTTTGATATTTAACAAAAAGATTTAACAAAATGGCGAAGTAGTACATAGCAAGATCCAGGTTGATTTTTGTAGACACGCTACATTCAATAATCTATTAGGTGAATCTACTGACTATTAAACAGACACATTTGACACATCGAATCTAACCTAAAATAGTTGAGCTATCCTTATATATGTTGGTAAAGTGTATATTTTTGGATAATTCAATGTGTAAGTATACCTTAATAAGAAGGGGACACGTGTTCCCATTTATATTTTATAAGCTAAGGACAATCATTAATACGAAAATCCCCAACGTCCCCCACACATACATTATATCTATGAGTACACAAGTGTGTGCCGATTACTGGACTTAAGTCGGCAACACGCTACACTGTCCGTTAATGACAAACTTACTATTAAATATAATACTAGGGAATGCAATAAGACAATATATATGATGACTTAATCCTAACAAGACGCCTATAGAGTGAAACTATATGAAAGAAAAGCGTCAAAATGCTATTATAAGCAAGTGAACTATGTGCGCGATGCGCGACGCCAGTGACTATTGAAGGAACGTTGTAAGTGTTTCATAGTGAAAACACATTTCAACAACCACTAACCATACTTAAAATGTGTCAAATAACTTATTGAATAATCAGATCAATGTATAATGTACCACATTATTACTAAATTAGATTTTTTAGAAGTAGGTACAGAAAGTATGAAAAAAAATAAAGAATATAAAAAATAAAAATTATAAAAAAAACACTGAAATGTAGGTGGTTTATAAGAAAATCTTATAAAATCAAATCAAACTAAAAACCTCTTCTAGGTAACTCCAGTGACACACACTGCATAGTTTCAAACAAAAAAAAACTCCTGTTTGCTTATCATACTAAATTATAACTTACTAAAAAATTATTGATAGGCTTTTAAGTTAGTGCGTTAATCATTGTAAACTCCACTTCCAATCACAAGTGGAATTATTGTCCACACCAACTTATATTTAGTAACTTCACCAAATAAAGTAGACGACAATCAAATATGACGTGATCAGCATATATGCAAATACCGATAGCATAAAAGAACGTAGAAGTTTTTTTAATATTATAATGTTGCGAGCGGTAGTAAGAGGAACGCAATACCTGAGACGGTAATGGTTCCACAAATCGAAAAACGCGTTCATCATGTTTATTTGGCGAAGTGAAATTAACAAAAAAAATCGAGTCTGATACTTAAATAGGGACATGAAATCGTCAGGGTCCCAGTTAGTTTATTTTATGAGATAAAATGAGAAAAAAAAAGAAAAAGAAAAATAATGAATGTAGTAGTGAAATTGTTAATTTAGGACATAAGGTCATCGTCGGGGTCCCAGTTATGTACGGGCCAGGTTGGTTCGTCGGTGCGGCTGTATACGGCCTTGTTCACACTGGTGATCGTGCGGCGCGCGCGCAGCTGTCGCAGTGCTTGCAGTCTGTCTCCCTCAGCCGCGCGTAGAGCCTGAATAGCCTGTGAAGCGTAGTTGAAATTAATAAAGAGTATCGTCTAGTGTTAGCTTGCTTTATTTGAAAAAAAGAAGAATAATTATCAAATTAAAAAATGACTTATTTGTTCATATTTATTGAAAGACAATGATAAAAAAGGTGAGGCTTTGTTTTCTAACATGTACATTATCTTTAAATTGTTAATGCTACTTTCTAATTTTTAAAAATCAAGAATGTTTCATGTTGAAAAAGTTTAACATCAAGTAAGTAAAATTAGGATACTCACTCGCTTCCGATCGAAATCCATTGCGACGAGCACCGCTATGTCCCCCTCGCTAAACTTATCGTCAGGGAGAATGCCATTATAACTAGAAACTGTAAAGGAAATTATATTATCATTAGTTCCTTATACATTGCATAATTTAATCGTTTGTATTTAAGAATAAAAAAAATCAAATACCGCACATATGGAAACTATACTAATTTATGTCTTAGATCTATAGCTTGAAAGGCACATAAGTACAGAGTAGTCAGTCACATTCGCCAGTGCGATTAACGCTACAATAGTCGCAATGCATCAACATAGTCGCAGTAAATAAAAGAGCTGTTATGACATAATCCTTATCATATAAAGTGAAGAAAGTAGGTTCTTACTAGGGAACGGGGATTCTTTTGGCAGTCCGGACATGAAATCTGGATAGAAGTCGAAGTTGTGTGGTCCTAAAAGGTAAATATACATAGATATAGACAACGATATATTATGTGTTACTGCAACATAGTTCTTAAATAAGTCCATCGATAAATTGAAAAGGGTTAGAGCTCAGACCAAAAAATATATAAACTCCGCCTACAACAACAAAGCATACTCAAAAAAAAATAAAAGTAACAAATGATAATGTTATCCGGTACATTGCTGGATAGAACGTGCATTGTGACCGTAAAAGAAAATTGCGATCGTAAAAAAAGTAAAAATTTAAAACCCTTTTTTGTTTTGAAGATTTGAGTGTATATCTCTTTTGGCCTTAGGATTAGAGTTTCTCATTCCTATTTAGCGCCCACGGTTTAGCAATAAGATCCATATTAAAAACGAACCAGTATGTACATATTAAAAAAATATTCAATTCATAAACTGATTATGTTTATGTGGTCCATTGTTGCAATTGATAATTATGTTTTAAACTTATAGGGTTACCACTGGCTGGATGTAAAGAAATCAATATAAAAAATAGTTACCTTGCAGCCTGGCCGGAGTATGAGATCGAGGAGGGTAGTCCAGTTCTGATGCTGTAAGTATAAAAGTACAATACATGTACAAAAGTATGGCAAATGGAAAAAAAAATATATATAATTAAAAATAACATTAATTTTTAATTTAATTTACAAATATTTAACTATCAGTTTTACTTAACTATGTGACTGAAATATAATATTTCAGAAGTGTACTACTTTGTGCTGACCAATTTCTTAATGGATTGAAAATATGTATTTACCGAACCCTCCTCGAGTTGAATGCGGGTCGAACCAAGAATGATCTGGCTCTGTAAAAACAAATATATCCTGTAATGTAAAAACATTAAACAGTTATTATATTAAAGCGTTTTCACAAACTAACAAGCATTTTGCAACTCTTGTCTATTTGTCTGTTTGTGATACCATATAATATATATTATTCTACTTTATCATGCACCGAATTGAAATGCCAATGTCAATCTTTTAAGGGCTTGTTTAAATAAGAAACGTATTGATAATTTTGGTGTGTACCGTAAATATTAAAATTGTACCAACGCAACCCAGTCATAGCTACAATTTAATATAATGTTTACCGCATATACTCTAGACTATAATATAATTTTTGCTACTGCCAATTACTGTTTATGAAATCTGAAAAATTAACGTGTTTAATTAACACTTTAACAACTAATTTACGCAGATTATTTATGGATAGATTAGAAGTTCATTGTTCTTACTAATTTACTACTAATAAGATAATTACGGACTTTGTATGAACACCATGCGTTAGAAATCGTACGAAATGTCAATGTTTTCAATATCTCTATCGACTTTTAATGATTTAACTAATTCATGAAAATGAAATGCAGTAATAAGTGAAGTGGACTTATCAAGGAATGAGATAGTGGTTGCATACGCGGTTAAGCCTTAACTTACCTTGGAAGGAAGGCTGATGAAAGATCTCCACACAGCCGACTTGCATAACCAGAATAAACGTGCCCTAACCTTTTGCTCGCATCAATGCCTTGTGTCTCTCGATAAGCGCTAAGGCAACAAAAAGAATAATTTAAGTATAACGAAACTTAAATACGTACCTAAACAACACAAATGTCTCGTCTAACATAATCCTTTACAATTTTAGCTTAAGTTTCTGCGTCTATTTTTCAGTTGTGACGTACATAAGCTAGATTTACTGTGGGTAGTTTATGAGAGAAATAGACGGGATTCAGAATAATACGAAGGTCTGGATAAAAGCTGTATTCTATATTCAAATCTTAGCGCAATTTTGAAGTTGCCGGTACCTACCAAGAATTTGCTCCCACACACCAATAAGAATATTTCTGCGGTTCCAGCCTGCGATGGCGCGGGCCGCTTCCACCGCATCTAAGTATATGTAATGACACTTATTTTACCATCGCCTTTTAACTAATCCCATACTAGATAGATATATTTAAAAAACTAGGCTCTTAAAACTTGAACAGTGAAAGTTTATTCCAAGGTAAAGTCAAGGTCTATTAAAAATCTTTGTGAATAGTAGAAGGACAATCAACTCCAAGACTTCAAGATACTTTTTGAATGTTGATTACTTTAGATTCAATTCATATAAGTTCGGAGGAGTATGAGTCAATTCTTTATTAAATATCATAATTTATTTACCCAATATCCCCTGCACTATATCTCCGTCCTGTGCGACTGGCGGATGAACAACGATGTTGGGAGCGCGAGCTTCAATGAATAAATTCCAATATAAGTGAAATCAATACTTATGCAACGAAACAAGAAAAGTGAGTACTTGGTATCCCTGCATCTAGAATATTCGAAACTTTGCAAATCGAATAAAAATTTAAAACTTAGTCATTATAAAACCAGTTGTACTTATTTCCCAACTTATTTTTCAGAACTGATTGTCTAAGTTTCATCGAAATGAACGTAATCAAGGTAAATTAAGCCTTAAAACAAGAGAAGTAAGGAAAAACACGCGTAGGGCACGTTTCCCAAGATGCCTATTTTAAATAAGAAAGTGACTTCATATAATTAAAACCTAAATACCTACCCCGCAATGGGAGCACGGCTTGACGAACTCTTGGTCGTGGCCGAGCCATTCCCACGTGCCGCCGACCAACCCCCCTCTCATCTAAATACCGACAATGTTGATTTTCAATGCAAATAACATAATAATAAAATGGACTGATAAGTAACTATTTATTACGTGCTTTGTGTGAAAAGTGGTGTGATTCGTGTAAGTGAATTACGAGGGTGACAAACAAAGTGTGCAGGAAAATTAGAATATAATGATAACTTTCTTAATGAAGATCTATTCTGGCTTTTTGTAATTGATGATGAAATGAAAAGGGCAAGTTTGGTTACAACAAGTGCAAAGAATTCGATTGACGGCGAATGTTTATACAAAACCCTAAATTAAATCAAATACATCTCTTTAGTTCTTAAATGGCTTCTTTCATAAGTTACAGAAGAATTTATGCGGATTCATCTATTTGCTTTTTTTTTATGGTCGCCTGTCGTTTTCACGTGTTTTATTTTTAAAATAGTGATATTAGTATTTTTTTATCGTCAGTTTCAGTGTTAAGCCCATAAGTTACACGTAATTTGTGTAATTCTAAAGTAGTAATTTCTACGATTCACACATTGAATTTACTGTAATGCAATACATCATTTATCTCAAAAGTAATTCAACGGATTCTGATAATAAGCTGTCTAATGTGAGTGGCACATTTTGTAAAAATATAAATAGATAGAAAAGTAAAGTGTAATTTTTTCATTAAATTTGTATTATACTTGGATAAAAAATTTAAATTTAAATAAATGGCTCAGTACAACCAATAAAAAAAATCGCATAAAATCAAAAAGTTTATTTACCGACTATATCCCGTAAAAATAGTCTTCGCGGTAGTCCAACAGCGCGAGGAGGCACATCGTCCCGTACTTGTTCCACTTAAATTATTAAAATTTAATTTACTATTTGATATTTCATATTTCGATTCGAAACTAAAACTAATTGAAATTCATCACATACGTCCAATTTTACGCCGTACATATTGCACGTACGTACTTACGCACGCAGTCATATATACGTACATATTTTTATATTCTTCCACGTATAATATAACATTTATGTATTTAATATGTTAAAGAGTGATTACCACGTTCGTCTACATCCCATACACAAAGCGCTTGTTGGTTCGGCAACGCCACAACCGCCTGAGACTCGGCCGCATCCTCTTCTTCGTCTATATGACAATAAACACGCAGAATTGCAGAGACCTCTAACAACTTTGTTTATTACATCTTATCCAAAAAGTCTAAAAAACGCGTAAATGTAAAATATTTTTTAGTAGTACATTTTTTATTAGGAATTAAATTAGTAATATTTTGGATAAGAGCATTTTTAAAAGAATCAGACAATATTTGCTACGCAACCTGGCGTACAACTCGACAACCGTGTAAAAATGTATAACAAAATGCACCTATTTTCGCAAACAGTATGTTCTTTGTAACAGGAAATAAAATCTTCTTGGAAATTCTTGCTGTTTCTTCTCTCAAGTCTGCTCAAACACTTGAAGTGGTGACGCTATATAATTTTGGAGGCGTCTGATAGACGAATTTACAGCCAATTTCATTATAGCGTAAAATATGCTTACCTACAATAAATTCTTAAAAAAATCTAATGATATTTTCTCCGTAAGACAACTACCGAAAACGATTCATATTTGATTTAGTTTTCGATTCGTTCTCTTTACCTTTTATTTAATAAAAATCCAGAAACGACTTCTCTTTTTTAAAAAATACTATGAAAATCATACATAATTCTTAATTGGAATTCCACTGTATAAGAGTAGTAAATGAAATCTAATTTTTAAAGAATTCCGTCGGCACGGTAGTCTTAAAATGCAAGCAAATAAGCGCTTGGTCTAATCAGAATTTAAACCTTGATTAACTTAACCTTATGCTAAGAAATCTGCTTAGAAAGATATTAGATTTAAGACGAATCTCAATAATATTCAGATACAAATGTTTGGACTTTAATTTGTTATCAGTTACAAAATCAATGAATTTGATTACATCATATCAATAATTCTCAAATAATTATAGAACTCTTTAATTAATAATAATAATAATTAATTATAGACTCTTCTATTCACAAATCAGACATAGTGCATGGTACAGTAATATATCGCCAATTATAAAAAAAAAATTAAAAAAAAAATAAAATTTTGACAAAATCGCGTAGTTATACAGATCCGCGATGGTTGCGGATGGGTACTTTATCAACAAACAGACAATTAGACAAAGTTATAAATAAATGGCACTAGGCTGATTATAAACTATAGCAATAAGCAGGTGTATAGCAAGCTGGATTATCGATTGCAATACGTTACCTTGTACAGCAATACATCAAATATAAATCTAAAAAACCGGTTATTAGAATTAAATAATAACTTACCTCGCATTTGCGGGAGTACAGCTTGCACGTGGGGCTCCAATCCGTGCATCCCAACTGTCCTCTCTATAACAAATTATTTAGATTAAGTCACAGGTCCAAAAATATATATACCTCGTTTTTTTCGTCGTGATATAAAAGGTAAACAATCTTACAGTGTCTTTTTGTTGTGATTATCCATTTAAAAATAAGACAGACACAAATTAACAAAAACTAAAGAATAAACAATCATTTAATGTTAAAATAAATTTCTGTATACTTCTAAATATTTTTTTAAATTAGTGAAATAAATAAAAGTTGTGCCAAGATTGTTTACGTTTTATATCACGACGAAAAAAACGAGGTATAGACACACTGTTCAGAAAAAAACTAAAAACGTGACATCAAATTATTTATTTTTTTACGATCTGAGGTACAGTCACAAGCATAAATATCTGCCCCAACCCTGAAAACAAACTTCCCGGTTTCCGATTGAGCTGAAATTTTGGATGAATATATTAATAGACAAAACTACAATACTGTTATGAAATTAAGCTGATCTGCTGATGGAGACCGAAGGTTGCCGTAGGAACTCCTTAAGCAAACCACACGACCCCAACGAAACTGGACTCGTTTGGTTCGTCTTGGCAAGGACAATATTTCTAGATGATGTTCAGGGCTTGCTGATACAGTCGTAAGGAGTTCCAACGCGGCCGGAGGAGGAGGAAGAGGCCGGGAAACGTTATCATTTGTTATTTACGTTATGTTAACACCTGAATAAAAGTGTAATAGTTACCAAATATCTGATGAGCCACTTCACGTCGGGCCGCTCGGCGCGGCAAGCATTGGCAATGACGACCGCCATGGCAGCATCGAGAGGAGTGATCATCTGAATTAGATAATAATAGTCATTAGAAAGTGTGAAGTCTGCCAATCCACACTAGGCCAGCGTGGTGGACTATGGCCTGTACCCCTCACACGGTGAGAGGAGACCCGAGCCCAGCAGTCGGACATCTATGGATTGCAATGATGATGAGATGATGAGTCATTAGAAAACTCGTTTTGCGGTCGAATTTCTACTATAACTGATTATGTCATATAACAGATTAAGGACTCCTTCGATTATAGACTTTTAGATGGCAATGTCGACGTAAACAATTGCATCTGGGCTTAAAGATTGACGTATATGTGTTACGTGACTGAGTATCTAACGCATATTTACTATATAAAATTAATTCACAGCTATGAATATGATTTTTTACATAAAATAAAATAAAATGGATATTATTATTAAATACGTACCCTTGCGTTTTTTGGACTTCCCATCTCGTCGCGACTTCCGCGATGTACTAGCGCCTTCGTCGTCTGTAAACATAGTTAATTTTAGTAGAACCCAGATTAAACTGAAACATTAAGATCGTTAAATAGATTGCTGTTAAGTCGCTTAGTGATACCGTAAACTCTCTTCCGTGTAATTACCCTGTACACTTCATTTCGGTACAGACCTGCGTCAACAAGGTTGTTTTGCGACTTTTTGTCGCGTAATCGTTACGCTTAAAACAACATTAAGCTAGATACACACCATCATCATCCCTCCAATTACGTCGACCGTATCCGGGCGTCCGCGGAATAGCGCCCAGTCTGCGAGCAGCTTCAGCTCGCGTTGAGTCATCTAACAGATGACGCAGGAAATAAAAATACATATTTTAGACTAATGGCAAATTAAAACTCGTATGGAACGCGATCTAATGAATTTAATCATTTTTTACAACATTTTCAAATAGTCATTTTATACCTTTCTCATAGACACTTATTTTTTATACGCAATCATAACGTTAGCAAAATCAGCAGAAAAAACTTAAAAAGCATTAAAAAGGTGTGTAGGTACTGCACATAAATGAGTCTTATCGTATCCCAGAGATAACGGTTTTCATCGATAGTTATATTATAAAAGTAATAATAAATGTAGTAGATGATGTGTGTAAAATTATTCGTTAATTTTCTACACAAAATCCGGGCTAAATTGCTTTAACCGTTTAGAGATAAATGGAAAAGTTCATTTCAAAAGACTGTTGCGCCCTCTAGTGAGTTAGTACAATGATACTAATCTAGGAACAATCGCCAATGGTTCACGTATGCTTTACTGAAAACCATATATAAATCAATCCAACAGTTTTGGCGATAAATGGCAACATTCGTTTACACTAATAAATATACAAATTACACACAACCTCTCCCACTAACACATTATACAACATCGGTTCGGTCGTAGGTAAAAATGAAAGACAAAATTTAATACATACATTCGTCTTGCATCCAATTTCCGCGGCCAAATCCAACGTTGCGCTGAATGTCTCCATACTTGCGGCTGGGGCCGGCGGTGGCACGGGCTGCCTCTTCTAAGAAAAAATTAAGAACCAATATAACGTAAATATATTATGTTAAATTCGTAATAAATATGGTCGTAAAGGAAAATAATTAGAAAAACCAAAACGTGACTACTGAAAATAAGAAGTTATTAAAAAAACATAGCCAATGTCCCTCTGTCGAAGAACGTACAAGAGACGTACATACATACGCTTAAAAAATATTACCCTTCTTACACAGATACTATACTACATACTATACATAGTATGTGTGGTATGTATTACATACCATCGTCCTCTTGGGAAGTGCATCGACTAAATCCGGATGTCCGCGGTATGGCGCCGTACTTGCGAGCTGCCTCGGCGCGGGCTTCCTCGTCTAAATAATGTAAATAATAATATACATTACATTTATATATAGGACTAAGGGGGGGACTGATAGTTGGTTATTAGGTCCTGTTAGTAACAGATGTTAGTGAGAATATTACAAGTTCCTGACGAAATTCGACCGTACTTTTTTACGTCAAACTTCGTTTGACGTCCGTGACTGACAGATGTCAATGTCAACTCTATGTCAACTGAGCCTCCTGAATTCTGTATCTAGCCTGTGTACACTGTGAATGCTATTTAAACAAAATATTGAATTTATCCCAAGGGAACCTATAATCGGGACACGATCCACATAGGATTATCCTATTCCTGGATTTAAACTATCTGTGTGCCAAGTTTCAGCTTAATCCGTTCAACGGTTGGAGCGTGAAGTACGTACAAACATCCAAACATCCACACAAACTTTTACATCTATACTAATATTATAAAGCTGAAGAGTTTGTTTGTTTGTTTGAACGCGCTAATCTCAGGAACTACTGGACCGATTTGAAAATTTCTTTTTGTGTTAGATAGTACATTTATCGAGGAAACTTATAGGCTATAGGCATCACGCTATGATGAATAGGAGAAGAGCAGCAAAATAAAATGTTCCAGAAACGGGAAAATTCCGCGGACGGAGCCGCTGGCGACTTCTAGTTTATAATATTAGTAGAAAGTAGAATAGTAGGAAGGATATAGTTAAATTACCCATTTCTAGTTCGGCTCGGGAGTAGGTCGCACATGGGCGACTCGGTCCAGCAACGCGCCCATCTGACCTTGAAAAACTGCCACCAGTGTGTTCTAAAAAATACATTTAAATAAATAACGTCATATTTTTAATAATAAGTTAATTTATTTCGTTTTTATGTACTCATTTTATTTAATTCGAACATCTTTAACAATTTGTAGAACGCATAATTTAGATACTATCTCTTTTAGTTTAGGTCAGTACCTATGTTCTATGTTACAATTAAAATTTGAAGAAACGTAAATTACTAAGTATATAGAGAATAATAATAATATCCTACGTTCTCTGTGCAAAAAACTAATAGTATGTATTGTATGTAATCTACCTTTGAAACGTTTGGGGTTGTATTCTGATGTAGATGGTATCGGTGAGGAGCTACGCGCTAGGGCTCCTTCCAAGTTGGACGCGAGCTCACCACAGTCAATTGTCAGTTGCTCTAAAAGTAGAATAATTATCTCCGTGCATTACACCACCTCGATGCCAAAATTCCGATTCGGCAAAACATTGAAAATGAACTTTATTTCGTGTTGTTTACGGTTGAATTTTATCATACACTACAAGGAATTTTACATAAAGAAAAATAAAGGCGATATACGGCTCATATTTCTATGCTTTCTTGAATCGACTTAGGAGTAGAGATGTTGTCGTATGCAAAGGGCTTTTTAAAGCATTTACCAACATTTATATAGATTATTTTATGGAGATGCATATTAATATGCATTAACAGAGTAGATCATTACAAAATATATCACTCGCAAGTGCATTCGCCAGTCTCTAGTCGCCTATCACAACTCCGTTTTATACAATCGAAAAATAAAGCGAAGCTTTCGCAAACCGCAAATCATATTTTGAATGGATACCGTTTCTGAATCCGGATCCAAAGCAACATTGGACAAGTTCTAACCTTATATACGTTAAAATTAAGTCTATAATCGCCTCACATTCTAAAACAAGGTATGGTACGATAAAAATACGGTATATCAGTATAGTATAGTAGTGAATTATAATATAGTAAGAGTGTACCCGTGTAGTGTTGTGAAAGGTAACCCGAAGTTGATGGGATTGGTGACGGAGGGCAAGCACGAGCACCAGTAGGGTTTGACATGTCACCGCACTCAATGCTCAGTTCTCCTACAATATTAAAAAAAAATATTTACATTGTACCCAACTATAAAATAACAGATTAAAATTCACAATATAAATATAGTTAAATATTTAAATCTCAATTAAAAGTTCTAGAGTTATACAAAGAATATTCAGATTAATTACTCATTTCGTATTGCGAGCGGTACTCCAAGTCGGGAGACGCTGGGGGCCCACGGACGTCCACGGAACTAATGCCAAACACCGTCTCTTCTAAAAAAACAAATCAACTTAGGAACTCATACATTATTTTCAGTAACACAAAATCAACACTCCACTAATTTTCTTGGTTTCGTTATATATGTTACAGTTAAAACCCGTTCTTAGATAAAACGCGTTTTTCCTAGTTTTTCCTAGCCTTAATAAATATTTTTATAAATATTTTTAAAACTATATCTTATTTTCAATTCCAAATTAGCGTATCTAGAGCCAGTTTTAACTAAAGCTCGAACTTATAACTAGTTTTATCTAAAAATCAAGTATATTAGTGGTAAATTCTAGTTTTGACTAGGTATTTCTAGTTTTCACAAAGGCATTTAGTAAAAACTAGTCTTAACTAGGAAAAACGCGTTTTATCTAAGAACGGGTTTTAACTGTAACATATACAACGCACCTTCGAGCAAGGCGACCATAACATTTATTTAAGGATAGATAATCTATTAAATAAACCTTTTGAAATAAATCATGTAAAGCGATTCAGACCTTTTGAAAATAGAAACGAACGAACGAACACAAGAAAATTGTTAATTTACAAATAACGTCATGTGTAATTAAATCGTATGTTATAATAAATTGTAAGCCAAAATAATTTGCAGTTATCTGTTAAAAAGTTACCTAGTAGTAAATGGGAGTGGTAGCCAGATGTTGATGGTATCGGCGATATGGAACATTCTTCGAGATTTTGCTCTTTGCAAGATTCAGGGGTATCTTGCAAAAGAGATAGACTTGCAAATGCTGCATCTCCAAAATCCACATTACTCAGGCGAGTACTGCATTGTGGATGTAATTGTGAACCGGATCCTGATGGGAGTTCCGCAATGCTGGAGATGCCAGATTCTTCTAAAAATATTAAACACAGTAAAGACATCTATTTAAACAACGCAGGAGATACCTAAATATTTAGTAATCAACACATACCTTTACGAGGCTGTGACTCTTCGGCGGGAGGAACATCAGCAGTAAAATGGATCAGTTCTGTTACTATATCTAAAATTTCAATAGGTTTCATTAAAGCATCAACTATTGGTTTTATACTTTAGCAGTTAAGAAACAAAAAATTGCACATAATGAACTTCGAATAGAAACTCGCCTAATATATACAAAGCAACAGTAGGCTAAGATAGCAACTGTAATGTTTTAAGATTTTACTACTTCATAAACAGTAAATAAATGAATACATCGTTAGTTAAATAACTACATACCGTTGTATTGCGGTCCCTGGGACTGGGTTGTATCCCCTTCGCCATCTCCTAAAATACAAAAAAAACGGGTTTCTGTAACTAATATTGTTTTCGGTATGTTACCTTCAACTGCACCTTTATAGCTAAATAAAATATGAAGGAAAATCTAATAGGAGTTACCAGTATTTTGTTGATCTTGGGATTCCACTGTTTCTTTGGCATCTTTTGTGTTCGAATCGATGATTGGTTCTTGTACGTTATCTTTGGTAACCATCCCATCATCTAAAAGATAAACAGTCATGTTAATTTAGGCTCAAATGGTGCATGGCTATGATCAAGAATCTAATTGAAAGAAATATTCACCTGCAGGTTTCTGATTATTTTCACCAGAATCTTTTGAATCTTGTGTAGACGATTCTGCTTGTGGTTGTCCCGTTTCACCTGTGGTGTTCTTAGCGTCCCCTAAAAATTATTTAACCATTCTTAAGTAAATCTACTAACTTTTCCGCAGATTTAGATACCAGTATCGAGTTAACTACTACGAACATGAAGAATAAATAAATCCCAATCTAAATTATAAGTCTACCTATCTACCTAAGTCTAGTAATCGCTACCTGTAGTTTGTTGTTGGCCCTGAACCTGGGCATGATCCGTAGTAGATTGGGGGAATGAATTTGCATTAGGTTCGCGTTCGGCGTCATTCTTCGCTTCTCCTTAAATTTAAATAATCATACTTTAGATAATTGCGATACGTTCGAATATGACCTGAGATTAAATTACATAGTATGAATTGTTAAGTGGCTATTTTGTTTCTGAAATTTAGAGTGAACATTTATTTGAAAATCTGCACGTGTACACATTTAATTACACGTGACTACCAACGATATAAAAAACTACCTGTATTTTGCTGGCCCATATCTGGTTGGTTTATTCCAACACCTGCATCTGGTTGGTTTATTCCAACACCTGCATTACCATGGTTGTTCTCCTCTGAATTTCCTAGAAATGTCAACTAAATTAATTTCAAAGCAGATGATAAGTCACAGTTCATATATTTATTTATAGGCCTTAGCTTTAGCCTACATTTGTTTAGTAAATTTTGTTAACCCTTACCTGTATGTTGCTGGGGAACTGGTTCATTAGCCTCTTGGGAAGTCAAGAATTCCATAATTGAAAAGCTATCATCGGTACTGTCCGCATTCCCTAAAATTTCATGGCCATGTGTTAAAGTTCTTCAAGATGCCAAACAGGTGTAACACAATTTTTTTTTGTCTGTTCTGTAGTAACATAGTTACGGTTTATCGGTTTTACTTTGGACATACTTGACGCAAACCGATAATGTGAAGTGCATTTAATTACTTACTTAAACAGTTAGTGGTGCATTATGTACCCTACTATTTCATACAGGTCCATAAAAATCGACAGAGGTTTTTGGGGTTTATTATTAATTAAATTTAATAGGTAGGTGAGACAAACTTCATGAAATAAATAAATATTTCATACTCAATTAACCTCGATGGGTACTGAATATAAATAGGTAAAAATAAAGCATTTAAAAGATAAAATCAGTCCTATTTTAACAGAATATGTGAAAAATTGGAATAATTACCAAGTTCTTGGTAGGGACGCGATGCGGAAGGACGAGCCACGGCAGCGCTCTCATCTTCTGCCAACAAAACACCGCTCTCCATTTCAAGACGTATTAAGCGTAGTAAATATTATTTTTATAAATAAGTATATAATTTTAAGTCATTAAGTACGTGCCTACTTACAACGTATAAGTATTAAAAAAAAACTATTAATTGCCTACCGGTTTTATAACAAGTTTTCTATTACTCACTAATAAATTTAGTGTATTTAAGCGACCTACCATATTTAGATTTATAGGTAGATTCTACATAATATTGGTTAGTATCTTTTTATGATAGGTAGGTACTACTGCAATTCAGTCTCGGCATTTTCTTGGTTGACTAAGTAGGCCACCCTCTACCACCAGGTCATTAGTAATTTCCTGACAGACAACCTTGGACCCTTGTTAAAGAATTTAATTTTCTCGGTTCTTACCTTACAAGCCATCGACACAGCAGCTTGAGCTATGGACCTACCAACCTATTAATTATATGGTTTGGTTTATTCTAATTTAAACCATTAAGGTCCCTGGAGGGGATGTAGAAAAATAACAATAACAAACGTAGGGGTTTTTTTGTTACATCCTAGCTCTTCAATGAGTGAAAAAGTTTTAGTTCAATGTGTTGACAGCATCATATATGCGCTAAACAATTGTAATACAATATTTACCTACGATAGAGCTAAAGAGGTTGCTAGGATTTTGTAATCGTTGTACCTAGCATCTGATTCGAGGGATGTAGTTTCAAGTAAGCAGTTCAACTTAAAATTAAAAGTGATTGTTGAACTATTTATTGGTTGGTCAAATAGTTAGGTGAGTATTGTAGTTAGACCTGTAATTAAAGTTTATTTGTTTGTTTTTTATATAGATATGCAGACGGACACACTTAAGCTTAAACTAAAACATGAGAAATATTTACGAAGAACAGACAAGTCTAACTTTTGAATACTAACTACTACTAACTAATATATCGAAGCGTTTTATGTTTGGCAACTAACACATACATTATATAACATATTCAAATAATCCTCGGCACCAAATAGTCAAAATAAGAAATATTAAAATATTTAATAATTTAATCACGTGGTCAAATTCAATTAGTGAGACAAGAATTTATGCCTTTATTTCATTTAATAGGTTAGCGCTCGACGAGCTCATAAATTATAGTTAAAATGTTATCAAAAATAGGAAGGCGTATTAGGTTGAATAAAATATTTTGATGACCAGCTGTAACTATTTTTTTTGTAAATAACAGCGAACACAAAATGCTTCTAATATAGTGAATAATAAACATGCTATCGACACATACATGCAAAGTACCAATCGACCTTCTCAGTACTACATACATCGAACATCGATAACTTACCAAACAGCATGTGATATAAAATATTTTTCACATCAAATAGGTACAACGGAAACCTTTCATCATTCTGGCATTCTGATCACCGGGTGCTCAAGATATTGGTTTTGTAACCCTAGGCTTCATTCACGTGAAGCGCGGGCTTGGTGACCTAAAGTGAACCACGCTAATTCGGTCGATTTCAACAAATTCCATAAAAATCAATTTTGATAGCTAAATCTGCTGACATCGGCCAAATTAGCGTTGTTCACCTATAGTCACCGCACCCGCCACCGTGCCCGCGCTTCGCGTGAGTGAGCACTAAGGAGCCATAGACGTCTATACTATGTCTTTAAACGAGTTTTTTTTGTGTTATAAACATTACCGTAGCCGCAACCAGAACAGCATCTAAATATTACGGAAAACAGTGGGGCTTTGTGTAAATTTAACCTTTTAACCGCGACGGTCGCATTTTTGCGACAAAATTTTTTGGGCTCATTCCGCGAACGTCGCATATATGCGACTAAATACCACTCCTCAATTAATCTGCCTTTTTGTCTGCATGTATAGAAACGAATGTTGCCTCGACAGCCACCGCGACGGTCGGATTTCGACGACCGCTTCTGACGTCATAAACGCGTGCCGCCTTCTATTAGTGTTGTGCGTATGCGTGTTATTATGTTCGTGTTATCGATAAATTTTCTGTTTCAAT
>LGAG01000004.1:105569-118408 GCA_001278395.1 Lerema accius
TTTCTATTTTCTGTCTGTTGCGCTATTTAGGTGAAATTGTAAGCGTTTGAAGGAGATATACACATATCGATATACTATTGAACATCTCTATTTGTTGTAGGTATTTATTTTTCGTTTTCTGTGCGTCGCGCTAGGGGCCCGGCAACTGATATTTCGTCTCGCGGTGAAAAGGTTATAGTAGTAGTCGTAGGATAGCAATGCATCTGTGACTTACAACATACTTACATTGTGTACATAATCAACAAAATTTTTCATCCACGTGATTCCAGGCCACCAAGAAAGTTTTGCGAAAAAAATATTATGTTTGAAACGCTCACTTGTTATATACAGGGTGCCCAGTAATTAATGGATAACCCTTTAACTGCAGCTAGCTCGACCGATGCCCTACCAGTAAAAAAAATATGACCTTAGTAAAACTGGCACGGTTTTCGAGATATCGAGTTAAAACCATTTTTTTTTTAAATTTCTCCCAACGCTCGGTTATTATCATGCCATTTCTTCAAATATCAACATTTTTGGGTTCTGTTTTTTTTTAAATACACTTAGATAGTTCATTCATAAATGTAATACATTATTTCAGTACTTTTTAATACGTAAATAATTGAAAATTATTGCAAATAAAAATATGCCCGGTCAAGGCCCGGTTAAGGGCATATTTTTATAATAATTTCCACAAGAAGCTACATACTTTTTTTTTCACCGTATGTGGTCAAACACAAGAGTTTACATTTTTTTCAATAAAATATTTTTTTCAATTATTTACTTATTAAAAAGTACTGAAATAATGTGAATCGACTATCTAAGTGTATTTAAATAAAAATAGAACCCAAACATATTGATATTTGACGAAATGGCATGATAATAACCGAACGTTGGCAGAAATTCTTTAAAAAATGGTTTTATCTCGATATCTCGAAAACCGTGCCAGTTTTACTAAGGTCATATTTTTTTACTGGTAGGGCATCGGTCGAGCTAGCTGCAGTTAAAGGGTTATCCATTAATTACTGGACACCCTGTATAAAAAACGTTATTTAAAAATAAAAATACGTATGTTCCGAATTTAAAAAATTACCAACAATAAGAAACTATCTTATGATTCTTATGTCATGGAAAAATGTAATTGCGCCGAGAACATTTTCGTACGCTGGTTTTTTACGATTTGAAGTCGAATTTGCAATCTGTTGAATTTTTTAATAGATTTCAATAAGCTTTTATGGGCAAGGCATCTTCTGAAGCAACTGTGTATTGCTGGCATATGAGATTGCATCAGACACATAAAACATTATAGGAGAGTTCATTGAAAAGATGTAATACAAACGTATCATCATCATCATTACTTAATAAAAATGTTGATTGACTGACAGACACGCTACAGCCTAAACGAGTAGACCTGGAAGCATGAAATTTGGCACAGAGGTTCCTTCTTGAGTGTAGGGGGGCACTAAGAACGGATTTTTGGAAATTCCCACTTTAAGGGGGGAAATAGGGGATGAAAGTTTGTATGAAAATTAACCAAATTTTAAAGCAAACAGTTTGCAAATCCGTATTTAGGTTTTCAATAGTAAGCTAAGAAGTGCGGATTTTAAAAATTTTAGGAAATTAACCCATAAGGGGATGAAATAAGGGATGAAAGTTTGTATGAAAATTAACCAAATTTTAAAGCAAGCAGTTTGCAAATTCGTTTTTAGGTTTAAGGTTGACAAGGATATACAACCTAATTCAACGATTTTTTTAAATCAACCCTTATGTGGGTAAATATCACCGCAAAACTATAATTTCCGCAAGCAAAGCTGCGGGAAACAGCTCGCAACCTATAATACTTTTTCCTTATTCTCTTAGGCTTAGTTCATATGACCGCTCGGTACCGCACGGAATTACTAACCTCGCGGTACAGTCACGTGCAATGAAAAGTATACACGGGCAGATTTTCAAAGAAATGTCCACTCTGAAAATTTCAAAAACAAATAGCCACTTAACAATTCACACTATGTAACCATCAGAGTTTCTCACAATAATGTATACAATTTTGTCAAAACTATGGACACATTATTTTCTGATATTTGTATACACGATCACATGCAAAAATATCTTTTACTCATTATAAATTGCAAATATATGTAAACGATGCGTAAAGATTAACTAAACTATAAGCAGACAACTATGGCCGCGTAGCATTACTTCACCCGTGAGTTCGAATTGAAGGAATGACTGACAGAACATGTACTAACATCTACTAAATAAATTCAGACGTTTCGGTCAATGCAATGCAATGCAATGCTATTATTGTAACTCTGGTGGTTACATAGTATGAATTGTTAAGTGGCTATTTGTTTTTGAAATTTTCAGAGTGGACATTTATTTGAAAATCTGTCCGTTTATACTTTACATTGCAAGTGACTGTACAAGACCAACGTAAACGTTGATTATCGGTTATCGTGTATACACGATACTATAGTACACGACAGGTCGACATGGCAATCGGGGTATGACGTGAGGCGCGGGGGAAGTGACACTCCGCATACCGCACGTCACCCGCGGATAGTGCTGTACGAGCCCATATCGACCTCGATTATCGATTTTAATCTTGCTCACGTTGTTGTATGTTGTTTTAAAATGACTTCGGTAGCTTCCTCGTCACGTGTTAAAACAAAATCCAATAATCCATTCTCAAGAACAACAACTAGTCAGAAAAGTAATAGAAAATTGTGACATTGAGTGATGCCATATCACTAGAAAATTGCCATCTCAACCTGTCGCGGACTATACATTACCATGCGGTAACGCGCGTTCCGACCCGCGCGCACGATCTTGAAAAGCGAGACACTACGCAATTCAACTTCTACGTAACTGTGACAACCTGTTCAGTTGATCCGCGTTAACACCGACAGATGTAAGAAAAATGAGTATCGAAGACGACATCGTATCCATCGATATGCGGATCATGTCCCGTCATGTGAACGCGCAATCGCGCGTCGACGCGCGGTCATATGAACTTAGCCTTACCTTTCTGAGTGGCCCACGTAACTACAACCTTGTAAGTTGTATTAATATCACGGAATTTTGAATACCTCTGCCTCTTTCTTTTCCGGATTTTTCCGGATGGCTGCATTTGATTATGTGCATGGATACCAAAATTGGCATTTTAAATTAAAATCGACTATGGCCAGTAGAACAGCTTTATTAAATATTTGTGACGCATCTTGGTGGCTAAAAATATGTGAGCAGAATTACCAAAAAAACAAGAAGGATATTATCTTAAGGATATTATCCTTCTTGTAAAAGTAATTAGGTGGAATTACTTCTACTTACTTACTAAACCATAGTAAGAATATCCCAATTAAATATTTTACTGGACAAAAATCACTACACAAAATACGTTTCCCAAAGTTAGTTACCGATTACTAAAAATATATTTTTTAAACCTCGATTAATACCAATCATGTTCTATTGCAGAGTAAGTGTTAAGAAAAATAAAATATAATAAAAGTGAACATACACTTATTACGAAACAAAACAACTAATAAACATTTTATCACAGTCTTGTAGCAACATGCGATGCTAAAATCATAATGTAACAATCACAAGTGATTTCTTCTATCATTATGGTCGTCGCTTATTTATCAAAGCTAACTACAGTTCGACTGTGGTTAGGATTTGTATGAGTTTACAATAATGAAACAAACATGTGTATTTCAAATACTAAGGGATAGTACACGGGACCAAATCATTTAATTTGATGTTGCTAAAAGAATGGATTACTTCAAAAAAATCAAACGACCCTACGACTTAAGTCAAACGTATTTCATTAAAAATCTACCTCTTTTTATCAATAAAATAAGATTTGTAATAAGCGGATCTCTTAGGACTTATTTGACAAAAAAGTTGATAAATTAGCGACGACTTTGATATAGCAGTATTTGACTCGAAAGATACCCCGTGATGTGTAGGTTATGCTTGTTTGTACATCAAACAAAAATAATATACACGCGTATGAAAATAAAGCAACATTTATTACTTTCTCACATATTATATTTTTACTATAAAGAAATATTCCATTTACCACAACAAAAAAAAAATTGCTCATGCATACGACTTCTTAACATTAGCATTACATAAAAAATATATAATCAACCAAAAAAATAAATCAAATAAAAAACCTGTATTAGTGTGAAATTTCATTTTCGTCAATAATAAAATCAATAATTTTATATAAATTGGACTTATCTAAAAAAACATTTCAGCTCGCGATTAAGACGATTTCTAATATAGCAGTCTTGTAGATTTGAATATTATGTTTTTATAGAGATATGTCTTCAGAGTAGGTAGGTATAAATAAACATCGTGCTAACGCAGTCTGTGGTCCCAGGTTTTGTCAATGACTCTTTATTTACTTTAGTTTTTTTTTTCATTTTTATGTTGTATTAAAATTCATGAATTTTAGTTCATTCTTTTTTTAAGTAAAAATCAAATTTATTTTCTATTTTTATTGCTGGCGTTACAGTTTATGCTGTAGGCCATAGTTAACATTTTTCAACATAAAAGTACTTCAGTAGCCATGCTAACTACTATAAGAAACGAGTCATTAGTTTTACATTTTTTATTGTTTTTCATAGTAATTGCTATTTTTAGAGAACTTTTTTATACATTATCGTATTTATATACTCGTCACAGAAACATAAAATTTTTAAAATGTATAAAACATGGAACCACCTTATGAAATGTTAACACTCGGTCTACCGCCGTCGGTGCCGCGAGCTGGATTCAGTGTTCTCGTTAAATGCTTGCAAATGGCGATCGGAATACCAGAATAGCAGCTGTACAACTGTTAATGTTTGCGGACGAGATCGTATGTAATTCAGTTGTCATTTCTTTTTGCCGTTCGCACCTAGTTTATTTTTGGTTTTGTTGTCCTCTTGCTCAGTGAGTTGTGCGGCGAAGTCATCGTCGGAGAGGCCGGAGAGCCGCGCGCAGTCCGGCAGCTCCGACTCCGGCAAGAATGGCGTCTCGGTCCCCGTCGTGCCGATCAACAGCACGTTACGCCTCAGATCTATATTGCACTGTGGACAACACCAACGCTGTACCCACCAACGACAACTGCTATCCTCCTGCATATTTGTATTGTACAACACCAATGTACAGACCATCTTAGTTTTATCTTTCCATATGAAAAGTTCGACATATTATTATAATACATTTTAATACCTACTTATATATGCTTTGTCGGTAAGAATTTTAAATAATGTCGAGCCTTTCACGTGAGAAATGGAAAGAATCGAGTTACTATTATAATTTACCCAACACCCGTAACAATTGAATTGTAAAAATATGATACCTTAAACACTGTTCTAGATTTAAAAAAAATTGTAAAATACCTGGTGCCGCTTTAACATATCAAGCCCCAACAACATATCCATAGGTTGTTCTTCAAGTACAGAAAATGAAGTTGTCAAAAAATCTTGTTCAATTCGCATCTGGACCATGTGGATGCGTCCGATGATCCTTTGGACACCAACACCTTTGGCGATGCCGGCCCACCTGGAGTGTAAAACAAAAATTTATCCACATGTACGACCTATATATGTCTGTGATGTTTTGAGTAAATTCAGAGTATTACGTATGTAACTACATAGAAATTTAATTGGCAAGAGTAATCGATGAAAAAGACAAATATAGTTATTTTTCCTGGATCATGAAGGACTGAGCAAAAATATGACAGAATAATTAATGATCTGGAATTATAGTAGATACATTCGTGGGTTTGAAGTAGTTTAATATCAACGAAGTATTGAAAGAAATAAATAACTGCCATATTACTATTTACTCCTTTATTTTAAAGAGTAGTGCATGTTAAAGGAAGCATGCAATACCTTACTCTGTTTAGAATAAATATCGTTAATACACGAACATAATAATAAAAAATCCATTATAATATTGAATACAGAATTCCTTCGTGTCCTCAAATGTGAAAATCTATACCTTTGCGACAAATAAGAAGTTATGCGTGTGGATGTGTGGGTGTGGTGCAATGTCCTGCGTTCAAGGTTTCTTAAATATATCAAATATATAACCAAAACGCCAACTTACCGTGTGTCCACTAATCGCATAATGTTACATCGTTCTGCACAGGCTGCAGACATTATAGTTGTCTGGGCCCCTGAATCTATGAAAGCTTTAACTGGAAATCTGTAATTCATATACAATATTCAAAGTACGCAATATTTATCCCAAGCTGTCGATCTGAACATTTCAATACAAATATCATTCAAAGCCAACACCATGAATGCCTAAAATAAATTTACACAAGCACCGTATTTAAGCCCTTTAACATAAAAAAAAGATTGTAAACAAAGATTTATAGACGGGGCATAATATAAGCCAATCTGCATGACTGAAAAGTGACAAGTTGATCAAACAATCCAAGGTAAGGTAAGTAAGGTACAATGGTTATAAAACAAAATTTGGAAAGAACTTTTGGTTAAGCGAGATATTTTTGAAAATACTTACGTGATGAAAGTGATGAACTCATTGTAAAAAAAAAATGAAATTTAAAACATACTTTACCAAATTTATAATAAAAACATTTACATTTTTTTTATATCTTTAACGAAACATAAATACAAACCCCAGTTATCTGAAACTAAAATATTACTTTGATATTTATTGACCAGGAATTAATTTTTCATCAATATAACTCAATACTAGATAACCTGTGTGTACACATAATTATGCACGAGGCAGGAAGTGTTACACCACATGCACATTAAAATTTAGAACAACGATTCTAGTATCAAAAGTAAGATCGAATATCGAAGGTGGGTGGAATTAAAAGTAATAATCAAATGTATCTTGCTCAAGTAGTTTGCACACACTCAACAGTAAAAAACGACAAAGGTATGTGTAGTCCTGTCTCCGGTTAAAAATGATTATGACATAAGTATTGTGAGAGGAAATCCCATTGTTTGATTAGTAATGAAAGCTGGCTTTGTTATTAGCTGTGTTAAAGTGCACTGCAATTTGCTCCATCAGCATTTTGAAGATTCACATCTGGCTATAGATTAAAATATTGAGACTTCAGCTATTCGAAGTACCAGTGTTGGCAACCATTGTAGTTGACTACGATTTTTAACCATCTCGAACTCCATCGCCGCTAATGCTAAAGCATCAAGTTCAGATCTATACATCAACACTAGCAAGGCATAAAGTTAAAGGTTTTCAATTAAATTAAAGTTAGGCAATGCGTTAATACGAAATTAACAAAAAACTAAACTTAAAAATGTTCAAACAAAAGCACCCAAGGGAAGTGTTTTGATGAAAATGTACCAAACGGCGATGAATGTTAAATTTTTTGTCGATATCACTGACTAATATTTTAAATTGCGTAATAAAGAATATTTGTGATTGATATAATTAATTAACGTCTGTAATAGGCTTATTAAAAAATTTTAACATTTGATGAATTTTAATGATGATTGACTTATATATTCCCAACGTTTAACACAATGTACCTACTTTATAAAAAATTCTAGTCCGTCAGGCAAACTTTTTCAAGACCACATCAAATTATTATTACCAAAAACTGTAACATTACTAAACACCGTTACCATCAACGTAAATATGGAAACCAGAATCAAATGAACGGTTGCCTTAATTTTTGCCGGTCTTCTTTCTGTTAATCACTGTAACCCAACTTTAAATTATAGGAAACTCTTAACAATACTTTTAGTCCGCTTATTTATAACTATTAGACTATCAGTTTTTCACCGCCAACGCTTAATAGACGGCTTTCAATAAGACAACTTTAAATTGAGAAATATGCAGTTGTAAAGCATGCCCTTGGTGCTGCGAATTAGTAAGGAGCAAGCCCCAGTTAAAGGAAATTAATAAACGCGAGAATTCAACAAACCCATTGACGTGGCAGTTGATATATAGCATCACAACAGTGCCAAATGTCTCGGGATTGTATTCCATCGCTGCTTCCATATTAGCTTCAATGTTCTTCTGCCTGATCTCTTCAGCAATCATTCGCTGGGCCTCAGTGTCGAATGGATCGGAGTTCATCATCCTATTATTATATGTATGTTATTATATACTTGGTCAGTTGTAAAAATCCGATGAAATTAATATAACATCGCACGGCATTTCAATAGAGTTTCGTGAGAATGATAAGAAAAAACTTACCGTATGCGCTGCTGTTGGCGCTCAGTTCGAGCCGAAATTTGGTCCCGCAGCACGGATGCAAAGGTATCTATTGACCAAAAAAATGTAATTAAAGGTAAATCCATTGCAAAAAAAAACAATTTAAGTAAAAACTTTTTATTATTATATAAAAAAAAAAATTGTGATTGCAACTTGTGATTTACAAAAATTCCATAGTGATTAATATGTATGTATGTATGTAAAAGAAAAAGAAACCACACACAGCTTTCGCACTAGCATTCTTATAATCATAAACCAATAAATTAGGCCCTAGAAAATAATTAAATATTTTTGACCTTTCATTTATTATTAATTCATGATCAATAATTACACACCTACAAAAATTTTATGTGATAAAAGTTTTTTTTTATTAAACAAGCTTTTATTACTTGTTAATAAGAAAAAGTTCTAAAAAGTTAAATCCTATCAACCGTCTATCACATCCGAATGGGTATCCAAAATTTTCAGTCCTTACTGCCAACTGTTGATGAGTTCAATCTTCTGGAACTGATCCTGGTAGCAGTATTACATCATGCTTATTATAAACATGCATTGTCATCAGGACTGGACCAGTGTGTAAAATTTTAGCTCAATCAGACACCGAGTGGGTGAAATTTAGGTTGCAAGATTTGATTACCAACAGTGGCGGTTGGTTAGAACTTGAACTTGAATAAATTTTGCACACACAATTATGTTTATAAAGTAACAATTTTGCCTATGTTCAAATTTGTTCTTACTTTAATACTTCTGTAAAGAAAAACATCGCGAGAAACCCTGAACATCTACTAATTATTCAGAATGTTCTAGAGCTTGAAGCACTTGAGCCACGCGAATTATACGCCGTTTCTCACTACACACGAACCCACGAATGGGATAGTTGCAGGTTGTAGGATATACATATTATCACAGGTTCACCCACAAACTTTAGAACTATTGATAAACTTTATAATTCGTTAAGTGTTGCAGGCACTATATAAAAAAAATTCGCTTACAAAATCACATCACAATGTTCGCTATTAAGCACAGGCATTGGAGCAGTACCGATTTACTCAGTATAACCAATATTTACGGTTTCCTCAATCAGCATGATTATAATGGACGAAAGACGTCCTCTGTTATTTTAAAATGGAATAAACTAGTAATCACTAATAGAAACACAAAGAACCCGACTGCGAAATATTGGGGGGTATTCTAACAAAATTAAATGAATAGCTGATATCACTCTTACAATACAAACGAATTAAATGAAACCTCATATTATACGTTGAAATACGTCAAGCCGTTTAGGCTCTAGAGCTTTCCAAATAAATGGAGATACATACATACTTACACCGAAAAACAAAATCCTACTCCAACAGTCCGGTAATAAATAAAACCATTACTGTACACGGAATTCTAACGTCAGAATTTTAATTCGATTCCAAATTTGACAATTTCAGTGTTGCAACGATATGACAAGTAATAAATAGTGACGTTGCGAAATTATTCGATACGAAAATGAAATATTTCTGAATCGATTCCATTCGTTTACCAGTTTTTTTTTTTCTGAGATTAATTTAGTTATGACAATTAATTAAGGATCTGAGAGTTTTCTTGAATAAACGTGTGTATAAATAATTTAAAAAAATGTGAAGATGATGATACCTGAGGCCACAAACCGACGCGCTCAGCAGCACTGTCATCAGCATAGCTTATGTTATCGACACAAACACCGTCTTTACAGCATCCGACCCAATTATATATTTATTTTAATATTCGATAATTTATTCTTTAATCGGCACACCAACATTATAATTTAATTACATCATTATTTTACATAAACATGTAATCGCGATTATTTATCAATTTGGTATATTCAAGCTAGTATGTTTCCGACGGGAACTAATTTAACATTATCAACTTCAACTTTACAGGATTGACAGCAAAAAGCATTTCCCGTGGTTGTGGGAAAAAAACGAGGATTAATTGATTGCAAAATCCACGTACGAAATTGATTTAAAATCTTATTTATTTATGGTCACATAGAATGGATCGCAACGTTATTACTTGTCATTTCATACGTTGCAACACTAAAATTGTCAAATCTGGAATCGAATTAAAATTCCGACTATAGGTATTAATGTATATTTTAAGATCGAGCAACGTTGTTTCATGCATAGGACGTGATGAGCGGTAAAAAATACAATAACATTGGTTGATGTGCCAACGACATTTATTTTGGCAATGTATCCAATTCAGAGGCTCCTTCAAAGAGTTACAAGGTTAACAAATAAACAAGGGCAATAGCTTTTAAACCAAAACATTTTACACATAAAACATTAATTTATTTTGAAAACACAAAGAGCATTGCACGAAAATATAATGGTTCGCATGCCAAAAGATACGATGCAAATTTAGTTGTATCATCGTAGTCATCACAACTCATAAATATCACCTTGTTCGGCTCAAGGCTCCTCAAACAACGTAAAATGAAATCAATAAGTCTAATGTGACTGCCACACTCAAATACCTTTTAGAACTTTACGGACTACTTTAATGTTGTTAATATCGTCAAGTTATTATTTACAAGGTATTTCTATTAAGTGCTAAAAAAATTATGTAAATAAGAAAATCAGGGCAAAATTCACATAATCACTCCAAGCAGAATACTGATTAGTCTGCTTTAACTGTCCAATATTTACTTTGGGGGGTAGTTAAAAAGAAATCTATTGTAGTATTGCACTCTCACAATGCAGGCGAATCAAATAACACCCCATATATTGTTGAAATACATCAAGTTGTTTGTGCTGTAGAATGAGTCAAAGAAATGGGCATACATATGCTCAACAAACATTACCCCCTAGTGAAGTTAGGAAACAATCATACATCTATAAATAATAAATGCCTTAAATAAGTTCCATCAAGATAAAGGGTAGTTAGTGTGGTATCAAAACAAAGTAACTAGAGCCAGAATTCAAACACAAGTGTTTAAAATCATCAAATAAGATTGATTAGGACACTAAAAGCCGCATAACTCGCACTTTATTCACACTACTCTGTCATAAAAATCAACTAATAAGATGACTTAATTCAAGATTAATTGTGATAAAATAATTATAGTGTTTTATTTTTTACTAGTAGATTATTCTACAAGAAATTTTATCTTGATGGTTGATCCATTGGTGCCATGAAGTACTTGTCAACAGCATCAATCACCTTTGGGTGTAGTTTTGGGCCTAAGCTATACTCGGTCACTCTTGAATATAATACAAGTGTTTATTAAAATCAACCCCATAAGGTAATTAAGTTAAATATTGGTATGAACAATAGATCACACACCAGACAGAAGTCATTATCTCAACTTGTTCAATTTAAATACATCAAGAGGGTTTTGTATTAGATTTGGAGCATGGAATCACAGAGAAATGGAAATGTAGGGAATACAATAAATAACAAAAATAAAAAATGCCATGAAGATGTTGTTTTTTAATAATGCAATACACTCAGCCAAAGATTTACCACAGAAACGCCTAAAGTGAAGGTGAAGATTAGTTGCAATGTATTATTGTTATCTTAAGCACTGCGGTCGCAAAGATTAAAATTCATTTTAGAAACTAAAACTTTCACTTACCAACATTGCCAGTCAGTAAAGCATCAGCCAGTCTCGGATTATTCTGTTTCAATAAAGCAAGTTGATCAGGGTTGGCCAAAAACATTTCTCTTATAATGCGTGGATCTTCCTCCACAGGTGGGCTCCGGTTGGCAGCCATTGAGGGACCAGCAGCTGAAGCTGAGGGTACTTGTATTCCGCTAAAGTCTAAGTCTGCCACTCCAGACGGTAATGCTATTGATAAAATAATTATTTTTAGGAATATTTCAAAAGGTACTTGCAATTTTTTTTTAATAATAATGATTGACAATTAAAGTGACATTACTTATTTTTTCAATTAATCAACATGATAGACTCTAAGGTTTTTGTATTGTATAACAAAGAATATCAATGACAAACTACAAAAAGTGCAATGTCATGGATGTCAGTAAACTATAAGACAAAATGACAATGCAGTTACATTATTTTTATGTCGAATACAATACATACCTTGGCTTGCATCGCTCAAATTTGCATTGGAAGCTGATTGAAGAATATGAATTAACACCACGACGTCGCCATCACGAACGCCATGATCTTTCATCGATTTCTTATCGTCAGTTAGTGGTCTACCATTAAAGTTCAATGTGATCTCTTTCGCAGGAAAACCCGATTCAATTTCACAAAATGCTTTAAAGTTTTCAAGTTCCAAATCTTCGGAAACGTCCAGGACGAATATTTCATCGTTAAGAGTTGTTACTGTTATTTTCATGGCTAATATTGTCCACGTTCCAATACAGACGAAACCGACGGCAAGTAGTTTTAGGTGGTATTTACCTATCAAGAATGACTGTCCAAAACATCGTAAAATAATTACTTAGTGCAAGAAGAACGCGTAGGTTTGAGACGATATGATTAGTACGACTCCGAAATAAGACTGTCCCATTCAGTAAAAAAATATTTATGAAATTCAATTTTACGAATTTACAGATAAGAACACCGCACTATGAACGAATGAAATATAAGAGATAAAGCATAAAAGCAAATGAGCTGATCTCCAAGCTCCACTTAGTCA
>LGAG01000004.1:129733-148728 GCA_001278395.1 Lerema accius
CAAGTTGATAAGTGTGCACACGCTACAACAACAACGCTACTGGTTGACCTATGGTTCTCATCACAGACTCTTTGGTTCACATCACATCACAAGCTGTCACAATATTTTTTTTTGGCGATTTCGCGCCAATTTAAATGTCAATTTCATTGTTGAGTTGAATTCGTTTTAATGCGTGTTTAAACTTTTAAAACTTCTAAATGGCTTCTGATTTTATTTTACTATTTGATTGAATCGTTTGTGCAATACTGTTACCTCTAAATACTTTTGAAGTGCACCTTAATTCCTGCAAAATGCATGTGCGCGTTCGTATGTTCGGTAAACCAGACACTGTAGTTGTAGTAGAATCTAAACTTACAAAGATAGACCAGTTTCGCAAGATAATTGAAGAAAAGTTTGACGTACCCACTACGTTACAGCGTCTGTTTTATGGAGGAAAGTTGGTATGTAACAACATTGATGTTCTATACTTTCTACCCAGTTATGTTGCAATTAAACATAGGATGGACAGTAGGTACATTTAACACACCTGGTGAGTTTATATGCAGTTTAAGTATTTACCACAAAATTCCCGTTACATTTCTCGTGTATAGCAAATCCCTGTTTCTTCAATTATTTCACCGTGACTTACCCTTTTCTTGCTACACCACTAGAAAGAGAAACTAGTATGGGAATAGCTGTATTGAGTGACCTGAATTAATGTGTTAATATTATTGAAGTAAAGCCTATTTTAATGATATGTTTTGCATTCTTTGGATTTCTAGTTAGAAAATGGATACACTTTCCATGACTACAACATCAAACTCAATGATGTTATTCAACTCATGGTCAAAGTTCAGTTAGATGAGAACCCCGTGGAAAACAAAACTTCTGAAAAGATAGAAGAAAAAAGTGATAAAGAGGAAAATAAAGAAGAACTCTATAAAGGTATATATTTCTGAATGTTATTGGTGTTTATAAAACATTTCAATAAGGTATTAACTTATATTTATGAAAAAGACTTAATTCAACTAGATTTTTAAATAATTTGCTTAAAAAAATTAAGATACCCCTCATATCGTATATTTTGCACATTTCCACAGTATTATGTCCTACGGCATCCTGATGTGGGGTAAAGCAGCCGGTATAGACCAAATCTTCATATTGCAGAAAAGAGCTATTTAGGCCATTTATAATAGTGGAGTGCCTGGAGGTTTTTACCTCGGATGAGAGTTATAGAGTATGATTTAATATGATCGATGTGGGATATTGTTTTTTAAACCATAAATTGCAATGTTTACCCAATTTTTTTTGTGCACTTAATTTTTTCATAGTTTAAACAAATTATTATGAAAAATTAATGTTTGACCATACATGGTGTCCAGTAAGTAGTGGTCCAGACGATACCTGTCGTTAGATGAGATCTGGATCTATCGAACTAACTCAATTTAGGTGAAACAAAAGTGTCACGGTTTTCGAAATATTTTGAATTTTATAAACTTTTGAAAAATCACTACCTCTCACCAGATTATTGCTTGCCATTTTCTTAATATTGCTAAGTAATATAATTTTTTTTTATGATTTGGATACCTGATAAGATGTGTTACAGGATGTTGTAAAAAGTTTTTATAAACTCTTTAACAGTTTTTAGGAAAAAAGAAATCGAATGTGTAAACTTCTTACCTCGTAAAATTTTTATTGTTGTCCAATCAACGACAGGCATTCTTACCAACTATAAGTCCAGTTCCCAGTCTTAGTGTAGCTATAATTGTATTTAATTTACCTTACAGATACCCAAAGTACCTTATACACTATTGGCGACTTCGTGGATGCTAGAGATAGTACAAGTGGGGCATGGGTAGAAGGAAAGATAGATAGAATAGTATTTGACACTAATGACCCAAACCTAAGCAGTATAGAACAAAACAATGACAAGGAAAATGATTTGGGGTCGTCTCCAGAAAGAGTTGGTAGTGAAAATTCAAAACCAAAGCTTAAAGGGATTGCCAAGTACATGTATAATACACCAAAGATCTTGAAAGAGGCGATCCATGAGTTGCGGAAGATTCAAAAGCAAAGTGCAATAGAGGATAGTTTACTTTTTAGAGTGCAATTAGAGTGAGTTTCTTTTTATATTTGCTGTAGTGTTTAAATTTCAGTAAAAACACCAAAAGAATTATTGATGCTTTATTGACTGAACAAGAATTAATTAGCTTTAAATTATGACTTAAAGCTTAAGACCATCAACAGCAAAAGCTATTCACTTAATGAAGTTATATACTAAGAACCTGTAGTTTCTAGTAAAGTAATCATTTTTACCATTATTATATTTAAAATACTGAACTCAATAAAGAAATTTCACTTAATTTCAGGGATGAGAACTATTTTTATTGTAAACACAAAGATGTTAGACCTAGGGCCAGACGTGTGTTGAGTATTCAAGAACTAGTCACAGGTATGACTGTAATGTTAAATTACAATCCTGAAGAGCCAGGAGAAATAGGAGATTGGTAAGTGTTAAGAAATTGTAATCCTAATATCCTTCTTACTTACTTACTTCTGCCAATACTATACAACCCTTTGTGAATCTTGGCCTACTTAACAAGTTTATATACCACTGGACGTTGCCCGCGACTTCGCCCGCAGAAGAGTAGTTTAAAAAAAATATTGGATTCATCCCAAGGGAACCTATAATCAGGATAAAATCTATCCTATGTCCTATTCCTGGATGCAAACTGTGTGCCAAGTTTCAGCTTAATCTGGTCAAGGTTTAAAGTGTGAAGGACGTACAAACATCCAAACATCTTTACAAACTTTCTCATTTATAATATTAGTAGGATTATGTTTTCATTGGTTCTTTATTATTTTCCTTAATTCCTACTATGTTGAAGATGTTATTACTGTTCCTTTAGTTGTTGTGATTTGTGTATTTTATTTTAAATAGTATAAATTTTACATTTTAGGTATGATTTCAAAATTGATGAAATTATCAAGGTGAAGAGACATCATGAATTACATGGCACTTTGTACTTAGGATCAGATGCAATCCCTCAAAATGATACAACAGTGAAAGTGATTGACAAAATATTTGCAATAGATGTAGTAACTCCTTTAAAAGATAGGACACCTGCGTATCAGAAAATACAAAGCACAGAACCAGAAAAGAGTAAGTTATGTTCAAAGTTACAATTGTGATTGCAGTAATTTTTTTGGCATTCTGTGAGTATTTATGGGCTACTGATTTGTCAACTTTCAGGATCACGGCCTCCTAACTGTGAGAAGTGCAAAGACGATTTTGATTTGCCTTGCAAATACTGTGGCTGTTATTTATGTTCTGGGAAAGAAGAACCTGAAAATGTAAGTGTAACAAATTACTCAAGCAAATGTAACTTACTGGCAAGTTCATACAATTACATACATAATCTCTCAAAACATCATCCTTAATGTACGTAACAATATTGCATATTTAACTGACAGATTCTTCTGTGCGACGAATGTAACAACGGGTTCCATATGAAGTGTCTCTCTCCGCCGCTGACGGAGGTCCCCGACGAGGACTGGTACTGTTTGTCCTGCAAGAGAGACCCCACTGAAGTCATAGCGCCCGGGGCATCCAAACAAAGCAAGAAGACCTCCGCTTCCAAGAGCAAAAGGGATTGGGGTCGAGGAATGGCATGTGTTGGTGAGTTGTTTTTATACTAACATAATTAACAGGCTAATCCAAAACAAAGTATTTTGCATTTTTTTAGTTAGAAGTAGGTATATATCAAAGTGAAGTACAAAATAAATGAAGCATGAACATAATAAAATAAATAATTTTGCTGATACTCTGTTGCTGGACTAAACCTGCATGTATGTATTAATTATTATAAAATATAATGACCCAATGCCTCAATGCCTTTAGTCATAGAAGTTAGAAATTCTGCAAACATACTGATTTTATGCTGTTGGAGATAATTACCAAAATATATGTGGTTTATTTCTAGTTATAAAATTAAGAGATAAATCTTTTAGAAGTTTAAACATTTGAACTCGGTAAAAGGAATAGATAGGGGTTGAAAGTTTGTATAGTGACATTTATGGATTTTTTTACAAATACCCTGTCATGAAAATAACAATATAATTATTGTGTTATTATTTGCAACGGTTTATAATTTTTTTTATAATTTAATTACTTTTTTAACAATTACTTATTGTCATACAGGTAAAACAAAAACTTGTGCCATGCCGTCGAATCACTTTGGACCAATACCTGGGATAGAAGTTGGGATGTGTTGGCGGTTCAGGATACAGGTAAAACAATGGATTATACATCTATTGAGTTACATATTTAGACCCTATCAAATCTCATTGTTCTTATGACACCTACTACCTATAACCTATCATAGGCTCATATTTATAATCCTATCAGACTGACCAATACTTCAATAGTATTCTATAAGTTAGTATATGTATTATAAACGCTAAATTTTGGGAGATTGTGCGGATGGATACATTAGGATACATTTTATATTCCAGGATATGGTTTAGTTTATAACAACTGTTCGTAAAGGTTTACCAAGCGGCGACGGTACACTTTTTAGTAAAAACATGTTAAATTTAAGAACTCCGTTTTGTCTTACGATTTTAATTGTATGTTAAAGTGTTCACTTGTAAAAACTATGTTTCAGCTTTGCGAATCTGGAGTCCACCGGCCTCCAGTGTCCGGCATACACGGCAGGGAGTCAGAGGGCGCCTACAGTATTGTGTTATCAGGTTAATAAATATAACTTTAATCTGGATAAATTTAAGTTGTTGTAATATTAATTTGTCCATAAAAGTAATATTATCCTATCACTCTATATTGTGTCCACGACGTTGCTTACCACTATAATAATATTAGAGTTACGCGGGGTGCACGCAATGGCTTGTTATCGTGTCGTGACAACGTCGTTAGTTTATCAAATGAAGTAAAGTGTGACTTTAGAATGATGTCATTAAATTTGTTTATTTTTTTAATAACAGGTGGATATGAAGATGACGTGGACCACGGCAATAAGTTCACATACACCGGCAGTGGTGGCCGAGACCTCTCCGGGAACAAACGAACCGCCGAGCAGTCTTGCGACCAACTACTCACTAGAGAGAACAAGTAACAATCTTTTTATTATTATACAATAGGTTATTTATACTAGAGACCCCCTTCTTGGTCGGGTTTCGACCATTATTAAATATGTCAAACTATCGTATCGTAATTAGGTTTAATTTTTGTACACTTTATATTACATAAATGAAGTGAAATGCCCCTGGGTGAATATCCATATAATGCATATATGGATGTTAGGCACGGTTTTATAATAAATGATCATAATCTATGTGAAATGTAACACATTCTTACTGAAAGTTAGCATTCTGCACTCCTCCATAGTTCTAAATCATACTCTTAAATACAACCCAAAAGTTATATTAAAATAAGTCTATCAGCATAATAATATGTACGTAACATCCTAATTTTCACACATATGAACCTAATTCTAATATAAAGAAGACGTAATTTGTAATTTGTTTGTCGGTCAGGGCGTTAGCATTGAACTGTGCGACGAAATTGAACGAGGCAGGCGGAGACGCGGGTGAACACTGGCGGGAAGGCAAGCCAGTGCGCGTCGTCAGGTCAAACAAAATGCTGAAACATAGCCCCAAATATGCACCTAAAGAGGGCTTACGGTAAGTTTTAAGTCGTAAGACACTACTGAAATTCGTAAAAGGCTATATTATTTATTTACCTTAGGAACAAGAACTTGCTTAACGTCAAAACTGTTACAATATAAATTGCTTTATAAAATAAAAAAATATACATAATAACATTTACATTGTTACATCAAATTTAGTTATTAAATAGCGTATCTCGTCTTGAATTCTCGATAAACATTGTTTAGTAATATCGTAACATATAATTGGTTAAAAACCTATTTTCAGTTACGACGGTATCTACAAAGTGGTAAAATATTACCCGGAGAAAGGTCTGTCCGGGTATCTCGTGTGGAAGTACCTGTTGCGGAGAGACGACCCAAATCCTGCGCCATGGGAACGCGGCGGCAAGATTTTCTCCATTATTGTAAGTAATTTATTAAGTAACTAGAAGTCGCCGGCGGCTCCGCCCGCGTAATTTTCCCGTTTCTGGAATATTTTTTTTTGCTGCTCCTCTCCTTCATCATAGCGTGATGGTATATAGCCTATATGTTTCCTCGATAAATGGACTATCTTACACTAAAAGAATTTTTCAAATCGGTCCAGTAGTTCCTGAGACTAGCGCGTTCAAACAAACAAAGAAACAAAAAAATATTATCTCTTTATAATATTTGTTTAGATATAGATTTATTAAGTAATTTATCTATTAACTAACTAGTGGGCACCCCTTCTCATCGCTTCGGTGTACCTTTTACCTGTTATCCTATGGTAACAAAAACGTTACCCTACACAAAACGTATTCTAGATTAGGGTTCTCCATATAAAAAAAACATGCCAAGTTGTTGCCTGAAATGTCATAGTGTAATTAATTAAAACAAATGAATACTACTGTTTTTTTAATATGGCTAACCACATGATATAATCTTACAGAAGTACCATACAAACTTTAAATTGTATTTATTTTTGATAGAGTGGCACGATTTAATAAAGTAAAGCCTAAGTAACACCCTGAATTAAGGGTTATGAATATATTTCATCCATTGTTCTGCCAAATCACCCGTTGTCGTGATGCTTTTTCAAAAAAAGACCCCTTTAATTTTTATTATAAGTATAGATATAGATTATACAATAAGGTGAGTTTCCGTTTGACAAATTGACTCGCAAAAGTGTCATTTTAATAATTGTTTGTCCATACACTGAAGTTTTAGAGATCGATCACACACTGATCCAGATTAGTTTTAATAGACATATGGTGGTGTATTCCTTTTAGTACCCTGACGGCTACTTAGAAGCTGAAGCAGAGAAAAAGGCTCTCAAAGAGAAGAACAAACCAACAAAGACCAAAGGGAACAAGAAACGAGTACTGCAGGAGAGCAACCAGGCCGAAGACGACGAAACCACGCCGATGAAGAAACAGATGACCATAGATGTTACTATGAAGAATACTAAAGGTACTAAAGGTCAGTGCCCTTAGTACTGTGTTAGGCCCTATCATACTAAGACTCCACTAATAGTTTTAATATGTTTTCCATTGTGTTCTAGAATGTTCATTTTGGAAAACATGTGAACTGTACTCCATACCTTAGACAAGAAGTGCGATATATACATATAGAATCGTAGCTCCTAGAAATGAGCTGACGCTGAGACGCGATTCTTTCCTGTAATATATAGAACAATTTAAAGTATAATATTCAATTACACAATGCCTATACTTACACTAACAACAAGAGCGTGTTTATGAATGTTTACCTCCGATTATATTTCTATTTTATAGATACCTAAACTGTATTTATTGTTCCTCATCGACAGATATCAAAGGCACACAGAAGACAAAGGCGTTAGACACGAAGAGTCCTAAGGGCAAGTCTTTCAATGGCAAGTTAGTGAAGGGCAAGTCTAAGCGGCCGGGGGACGATGCGGTCGCTTACACCGACGACGACTTGGCCGTAGTAAGAGCTGATACTCTCAACGCAAAGCTATGGGAAGAGTGCTTAGAACTCAGCAAGAATTCCACCAAACAGGTATGAAAACCTAAACAGTAAAGTAATGAGTCAAATTATGTGTTTAAGTAATTGTTTATTGAATTATCCATAGCAGTTTGAGATTTTATTCCTTGAGAACTATTGATAACCACAAAATGTGACAGACATACACAAACATCTGCGGTTTGTTTATAATTTTTGCATTACTAATGTTTTCTAGAATATTTAGATTTTACTGAAATTGGTTTATTTTCCAGGAATTTCTCGAACGCGTGAGACAAATATTCTTGTGCTCCATTTGTCAAGAAGTGGTCGTGAATCCAGTTACTACGCCGTGCTTGCACAACTACTGTTTGGTAAGTGGTTATTGAACATATTTTGACTTTATTACTCAACTGCGTAAGGAGGGTATTTTTTTCGAGCGTATGTTATGTATGTTAATTTTTTTGGCAGTTATTTAGTAGAGGTGTTATTAGATTTTTCTCAATTGTGAGAGTTGCATAGATAGGAGTATAAATATTTTCAGAATAACCCCCAACCTCCATTTTCAGCAGGCGGACTATTCGTTTATTTTTGTATCTACGAACTTATGCCAAAAAATTAGAAAAGTAATTGGTGAGAAACAGCCCAACATAAGGTTCATTTCTGACCCTTTATTTACATTAAATAAGGCACATGTAAATACATGTTCTTATTTCATCAAGCTTTTCAGTCTTACATACGATAACCCTCATATAACCTGTGAATAATTTTAACAGGACTGCATTAAACGGGCTTTTAAAATGACCGAAACACAGAAGTGTGCGTGTTGCCGCCAACCATTGGACAAGGACGACTTGCAAGTCAACGGGAATCTGAAAACTGCACTCCGAGTACTCCTGCTTGGCTACGACGCTGGCAAATAACCTCCCATTAACAGGTTCAATACTTAATTCTTTATCGTCTATTTATTTAGACTTGTCTTTTTTATTAGTACCCAGGAAATCGTATATTGTAGTCACACTCTACCGAATGTATAAGTGATTTCTACTTAAATTCTCACAGTAATTTCCTTGAACGTAAATATTTTTGTTTTAGATATAAGCCAAGTCTAAAAAAATGGACTATACATACTAACTTGTGACTTATCGTATGTATTACGTACGTTTCCGTAATCTTCTTCATTGTATAAAAACGTTACTTAGTTTATTTTATAATTGAACTCCTTGTAAGCGGCTGGGCTGATTTTTAAAGATATTATGACATTACGCATTAATAATTATGTACATACAGTAACATCCTTCAAGTTACTGTATCTTAAGTATCTTTTATTAAAAAATAAACTTCAGGTTTCAATTATTTCATTAAAATGACAGTTATCCAATCACTTATATTGTGTTAGATTTACTATATCTTCGCTATTATCTAATAGACACTTCAATATTGGTTAGCTGTAATAATTTTCGTAATTGTTAATTTATATTGAAGGGGACTTTACAATTTTATAATAATATGAGTTTTCATTGCACACTTCGAAGGATTATATTTCTTGTTAATATTAGTTTTGGTAAAATTTAAATATTGCAATAAAAAATTGTTCGTAACGCGGCATTGCCGATGTATTTTTAGTATTTTAAGTTTGTTACTTATAAGCGTAAATATACAAAATAATTACTCGATTACATAGAGAATGGGTTTACGGATCGTCATCTGTTTATAATTATCATTTATTTTTAATTTCTTAAAGAAAACCATTACTAGAAAAAGACATAATTAGCAACTGACATTTCAGTGCCATTCTTTAACTAATTGAGTAATACTAGACATTTAAATACGACAACCATGTTATTCACCGTAAAAAATAAATTTGACCTTTATAGATATTTACATTTTTGATTATTTGCGTGGCGAACTATACTTGAAAAATATTGTCTTTGCGATTTGTGAGCGATTTCGTATTATTTTGCGAAGTAAAATTTTGCGTATATAGTCGATGTTTTCTGCCAATTTTACTTTCTTTGTATTGTTTTTTCATATGTTATGTTTTTACTATGATGTATATATATATATTTATTTGATATAGTCACAGATGCATCACTACTAGAGCAGTACTAACAATAACAACTTAAATTCGTATACTATTCTTGCTTTGCAGTATTTTTAATAATTTCAAAGTATGCTATGTGAACATTTTGTGTTTATATCTGAATAATTTTCATATATTTTGCAATCATGAGGGCAATATTTTATTTGCAATTTTGTACTGGATTTTACAGAAACTACAGATAAGGGGATGTGTGAGAGATTGAAAACCGCAACATATAGCTTAAGCCGTATTTCTACTTACAGTGTTTAAGTATTTTGTTTAAGGCATAGATGATGAGTTTCACATAGACAATGTTACTAATCTTAATTAGTGATATTGTTACTATCCCTTGAAAGAAATATAGTACAAATTTAGTTTTGTTATTCTATGTTAGGTATAGTTTTATATATTTTACTTTAGCTTTTACACAACGCATTCCAGTTCAATCCGTACTTTTAGTTATATTTTGAGATATTTAGAATATGATAGTTATTGTATAAGGTAGTAAATATGAGATATTGATAAGTTTATAACTGATTTTAATTAATTGATTATACATCTCCACTAAATCTATGCAAATTATTGCAAGCTTGAAACTTTGACCATTTGAATTTGTTTCCGTAATTAATAATTTTTTATTTTTATTGCTTAGTATTTTCTGAATAACATGAGTACCAAATGTAACACATAAGAGATGCCAAATGTATGCGTATTTAGTAGAAAATGGATTATGATGTGATGTAGATTGTAAAAATAAATAATTGTAGCTTGGACGCAAATAAATTGTTTGAAATTTTATAGTAATTTTTCATTACATCCTTGAAAGAACATTTCACTAGGTATAGTGGATTTTATTTGTATAATTACTTTATACAAATACGTAATCTATTAATCAACTGTAAAATCTCTTAAGGTTTTTTCGCCCCTTTATCCATCCAGATATTAGGCTTTTTATTTAATGGTGGCTATTTCGTTTCTTACAAAAAAATGCAAACTAGGGAATAAAATAAAAAAGCCAATATTTAAGATTAAGATATTATTATTATTGCGGGATCAAACCCCATAACATCGCTCTGAGCACAATATCACCAATGCAACGTGTATAACACATCACCAAGTAAACAAATACACAACATAATACAATGATAAAATAACATCTAATATAAATATAATTTTATATAACTAACAACATCACAGATTATAAAATATCAAAGTGGATTCTCTTGTGTATTAGGCAAACTAGGTTTTGATGCAGTGATACTACTACCTACATAATATTATATTTAGGTGGTATGAATTAATACGTAATAATTAGGTAGGCCTATGTAGTTCCTAAAATATTTGTGTACTATCCAACCACTAAGTAGTTTTGAATAGTTACGAGAGATTAGATTACAGTTTTATAAAATAAAATAAATTTCAATTATTTAACAGTTTCATTTTACCATAAGTATAACAAACAGTTTTCCATAATTATATTGAAATAATAAACCATGCATTGAAATAGTAGAATTAGGTGTAAGTAAGAAATATTTTTGGAAGAATAGATAGACTAGCAGTTACAAATTTTAGTTTATCGGGTAAACGATTTGTTTGTAGTTGACAAAGGAATTAGGAACTTTGTTCCCAAATGTTTCAACACTATTTTGTACCTATTCACTTAACACATTATTAATTTCGGGAAGTTCCGTTAATAAATACGTACGTAATTTTTTTTAATAGGATTTGGCTACTGTTGCCGTTACTTTATTCTTAAAAAATATTTTACTGTGTAATGGCATTGCCCGTATTCTATACAAACAGTTGCATTTGTACATTTCAGTTGTACTAATACGCTTACACTAACAAAATGCCATTCTTTACTTGACGTAGAATCTCACTGCCTTAGGAAGCTGTCCATAATTACTCTAATAAAATTACTCAACCTTTGTAATAATATAGATACTTATTTAATAATAACTACGTAATTACTCTGTAATTGTTGTTTCCTTTGCATTAAATTACACTTAGCAGAGAAACTAACAATTGGATCTTGACTATTATAAAACAATTGACACGAAACTGTTATAAATAATTAATTTCTATATAAAAGTCAAACTAATTTAATCTTGCGCTACTCCCGCGTGGAAACGAACAGCAAATACGTCAATTATTCATGTATGAAATGTATGCCAGCTGTACTGTAAAACTAAAATCAAATAAAAATAACACATTTTACTATATCAATCTAATAATTAATAATAATAATGCAAGTCAATGTTATAAAAGTCCCTATATTTTGTTATACTGATAATTATTCATAAATATAAATTTGGGCTAGGTAGGTAGTTATTATGCAACATTTTAAATTATCCCAAAAATAGTTCGTGTGCTAATTTAATAGAATGATAAATATAATTTGGTAACTTAATTAAATATCTTTACTTTTCGTTTTTTAAACTGTACGACTAATAGCCTTCACTATGTTTATTTTTACCCTTGCGTTGTTGTCCAGTGTTAAAATCTACTTACAACCTATCAATAGTCACAAATCACAATCATTAAATACCTTACAACATTACGGCTAACGGTTGCACATGAAGCTACTGTATATCTACCTATAAAAGTAAACAAAATACTATTTTAATGTTATGCCTAGCCTAGATATCTATCGTGTTAAAGCTTCAAAGAAGCCCGCACATAAAGTGTATAGCACAGCGGAGACGCCAAGCAAATCCCGGTCTATTCCAGTGTAGGTCCCCGCTTATGAAAGGTACTCTACGTTGTACTTAAACATGATTATGCCACGGACGGTTCTATAACGAAATGGCACTGACACTCCACACGGCCCCATCTCAAGGTATGAGACTCGTCTCGTTCGCGATCACGAGGTTTGTCGCGTTCATGATGGGATGATCGTGACCTCCGGAGAACTTGACGATGATGCCTTCGAGCGACGTCCACGTTCCTACGACGAGGCCTAGCACGCCGAATATAACCACTATGGTGTTCTTAACGATCATGCGGATACGTTCGGATTTCGACACGTAATACCAGTAGGTGCAACTCTGGATAAACGCGGGGAAGGCCAGCCCGAGCGCTGAGAGGCACAGAGCGCCGAACAGTGAGATGAACAGGTCTAGTTCAGGCACTGCCGCTGCTATTCCGACTGTGGAGTGAAAGAAGTTTATTTTATTGACCTATATACTACTGAAAAAATCTTTACAGTCTAGTGATTTTAACGCGTAACAGCTTTTTAGTAGGTTCTAATAAATATAGTCGGAACATAAAATACTCACATGTCAATAGTACGATCAGGGTTCTGAGTATGTACTCCCAGATAATTCTGTGTGAGCTGTTTAAAAGACGCTGGCCGATGTATTCGTTCCACAAGATGTCGATCGCCACGTAGCAAGCGAGCCCGTGCGTGATGAAGATCGCGAACGCCAACAGACATTGGACTACGCTCGCCAGTCTAGCAAACATATTAAATTTATATTTAAAAGTCCAATGACAATTAATATTTAACTATCCAATAACTTAAATGTTTTCATGGAGTTACTAAATTAGTTAATTCTAACATTGAAATTACTGTAAAACCAATTTAAAACAAGAGGGGTAGGTAAAACTTGCAGTAATATTGTGATACACCTTTTAAATCACAAGATTTATATAACGGATGCAATAAGTGTAAACCTACTCTCAAATCATGGGAACTTCGTCTATACAATTCATGGACGATATCCTACGAGTGATAGTACTCACGTTTCAATATGAGACGGCAAGTTAAGAGTGATGCTCCCGGCGGCTTTGTTCCCGTACTGCAAGTAGCCGAACAGTCCCATGCCCACGTACAAGATGATGATACTGATCATAGCTCGGTTCAGCACTCCGAACTTGCCCACGAAGGCTTTGGGTGTTTTCATCTCATTCTCCAGTGGCAAGATCTAAAAGCAAAAAAGACTTTAGATTATTTGTGCTAGATGACGTGGAACCACCAGAAAAGACACATTGATCTTTAAGACTACTGAAACTTGGAATTTTAATTCTTTAAAACTGTCCTTTCTAGACTTTAAAGCAAGCGTTATCTCGTCCTCGAGAATAAAATGAAGAGAATTACCGTAAAGACGATACGGTCACATACAACATAGCGCGGTAAACTCTTTTTAGTTGTTTACAAAAGACGTAACATGTCTATAGCATAAAATATCATTGACATCAATTTAACTTTTTATCAACTTCTAATTTCGAATCATAATACTACAAAGTAATTGTTAGACGACTTACCACACCGATAGCTTCAAGCGCGAAGAGTACAGTTCCGAAGAAGAGAGGGAAATCTCCGATTTTGCCAGCGGGTACCTTTCCTTCCAAGGTGGGCGGCTCGCGGAAAATATAGTAGAGGATTATCGCGAAGCTGACGATTGTGACCGCGTTAGCTATCGCCGAGAACGGTGCTAAATACTTCAGGTCTCGCACCCAGTTGATGAGCACCAACGGTAGAAGAATCCACAGCATCACTTCCACGACGGTCACTTTGATCCCGAACTGATTGATCAGAACAAATTGAATGTTCTCTGATACGAACACCACGTACACACAGCAGGTGCCGATCTGATATATCAGTAGGAAAACATTCACGACGTGCCTGAAATAAAATGAGCGTTAAATTGCTGCCTATCTAATTAACTAACACCAGCACAACTCTTCGGCTGGTGATTGCCTTTATTAGCATTCATTAAGTTAATTCTTTGTGGACTTATATACGTAAAGACGTTTTAAAAGGTCCGATATTTATGCAATTCAAACATTTTGAGCTGGCAAACAAATTAAAAAGGTTCGAATGAAGATATTGTCTTAAACACATTCGTTTACAGATCTACTGTTATTGGTGTCCAAACAATAATATACGTATTTTCAAGTTTCAATGTAACTTTAATGTTTTCACACGTCATGCCATTCTGTTTATTGCAACAAGATAATAAAACTTGTACGCTACAAGGCATTTGCGTCTTGGAAATGTCATTTCAATGGAGGTCACGAATCGTGTACGGTTAATTGAGAAATTGAGAAACCGACCATACCTATTATTTTACCTGATACATGTATGCGTTATTGAGCCCTGCCTGACCTAGAGAGTGGTTGCTTTCTGTGTGGTCTTAACTCATTGATTTCTCTTTGTTGCTATTATATGGTCGCACTGCGAGGTCATAAGGTGCTATATTTATTATTACTAACTGTAGGCTGTTTAAATTAAACAAAATGTTGTGTGTAATAGTTCCTATTATTACCGATTAATTAACCAACGGAAGAAAAAATGTTAAAAACTTATGAGTGCTGGAAGTCACTTCACAGTGTTAGTTTCTTTCAGGGACTAAACCCATTTTTGGTGAATTAATACTTTGTGTTAGATTAACTTACGCAGCGTAAGGCGCACATGCTTTGCACCAATCGGGTCCTTCAGAGAGCGCAGCCTCCGCCGCCGCGGTGTAGGTGAGCGAAGGGACCTTTCTCCTCTTACACAGCACGTAGCACGAGTCTATGAGGACGTGGATGCAGTAGGTGCACAGCACACCGATCACAATCGTGCCTATCGCTCCCACCACGTATCCGGACTTGGCAAACGCGTGTGGCATCGCCAGAATCCCCGTACCTAAGCTGCCTTTCAACAAATGTAGCAGCGTCTCTGTATTTCTGGAAGAGAATAAGATAACATTTATGTTAGCTCCAGTGATTAAAAGTAAAAGGAAAAATGCTAATATACCTATTACTGATTTAACTTAATCATAGATAGGTTGGTTGGTAAGACCTCCTATTAGCAATAGGAAGTGCAAAATAATGGGGAAAATATGTTTGTGTTTTTTATTCTATCTTTGCACGCAGGTCACGGATACAGCAAGCCAATACAAGTTGTTAAGACCTTACCACACTTGCCTTGAAGTTTGCAAATCATTCTCGTATACCTACTAATAGTAACTGTATGCACCTCAAAACTGATCTTCTAATTGGAAATGGAGATACACATGATATGAGAAGCTTAATTTACTAGTTGATAGCCGATAAAGAGAAACATACATTTTTCTAATATTTTTAGATAGAGATAGGTCTTTGTTACCGAAGCAAATCATAAATAGAGGTGACGGTATTTGTTTATTATTTGAAATCTTTGTTACGCACGACCTTCATATTTTCCTCTAAGACACTGCTGTTAAAAAAACAGGTAGATATTTATAGATAGTTTAGCGGACAGAAGACATGAATCACTTAAAGAAACTGCTTGAAACAATTTATAAGTAAAGAGTGAACTATGCTACACGCATAGCAAGTTTAAAACAAAAAGGAGCGACTATCCTCTCGCGATGGTGAGAGTTGTATCTATTAATCCTAGACGTGAATTTAATTATGGTCTTAGTAAACGCGGCTTGTGGGCTTCGAGACAGGCCAGCGTATACCTAATTGAAAAGCGGTTTGGTATCTAAATAATTATAATTATGTCGTGGTTCGAGCCGGATTACAATATCGTAAATTATATTCAATAATAAATTGATCATAAAATATAATAATAATAATTATAATGCTTATTTTCAAATTAATCATGAGTTTATCTAATATCGTCTGTAGGTATATAATGGTAGATCCATTGATACCTATTTAAAACCCATACTGCGACAAGGACTTAAATATACCATAGGCACATTAAATATCAAGAAACTGCCGACTTAACATTAGATACTGAATGCTTGCAATGATCCGTGTTCATGCGAAAGGTAACCACGAGCTGTATAGTTTAAAAAAATGATATTTTAATTTGGTTCAAAAATTCTAAGTGCCTAGTACCTACTCTTTTTATTTATTCAATTAACTTAATTGTATTAATATTAAATACAGTACATTAGGTAACTAGATTTTTTTGTGCATGTAAGCCTAATGGATTTGGCATCAAAGTAGAAAGAAGGTATCAACTGTTTGCAAGCAATGCATTCTTTGCATCACAGGGCTGTAGAGATGCTTAGATTAGTCCTCATCCTCAGAGTCAGAGCAATCTTTATCTCGATTCTAGATAAACCTTGAGTAAGAGAATAACGTTCTGCGCATTAAGTAGCTTCTTGAATACAGGATAATTAGGTACATATATAGTAAGCAGGTATTGAATCAAAGATCTGTGAATCTTTGACAACAACATCAGATATCAAGCAGGAAACTCCTTGATTTTCCCGTATAGGTACCGTGGACTAAACTTGCTTGGTAGCAAGGAACAGGAAGCAATTGCGAGCATTTGAGGCCAGCGATCGAATCACTTGAATCATCGGACAATGAGCTATAAATTCACGATATACCTGTTCAAAGGGTCAAGGCAGCAATGATAAAGGTAAATGAAAGTCTTCAAGTAGGCAGATAACTACATAGGATGAATTATTTCGGAGAAAATTCTATTAGTCACTTATCACTTGGTTCGAGTTTGCCTGTAAATTCTTACTTATTGCTGTAATGATATTTATGTGTAGGTAAAAACAATCAGATATTACTTCATATTATCTAAAAAAAGCCAAACTTTTAATAAGTATAATATAACCCTCCGATTAGGAATTTAGCAGAAGGGAGGTTGAGGAAAATAAGATGTCGAAAAGCACTACATATTAAGCGAAGGAAATTATTTTTCCTTATAAGTATAATGTAAAAGTACCGTGACAAATTAATAACAAAGTAATTCTATAAATGCTCTGTCACAGTGACCGAGGTATGAAGGAGTGTTTAATATGTTTTAACTTTAAGTTTACAGATTGTAGCTCATATGACCATAAGTTTTAATAAGCGCAAAAAATCTCTAACATTAATGATGAGTAAGTACAGTATCGTCATAAAAAATCGGAATTTAGTGCAAAAGTAACTTGGAGGATTTATATAACTTGGATTATTAGTATAACAAATATTTGTGCAAAATCCATTTTTATACTTGTCCTAAATTTAGCACGCAGTTTCTCGAAAACTTGGAAAACAGTTTTCCAGCAATGTTTAGTTTAAGCGATTTTATCATTTCTACATCACACAATGGTTAAATTTTTAACGAAACTGCTTGGAAACTTAATACAAGTTTTTGTTTTTAAGGTAAGTTAAAAAAGGGACTATAGTTTTTTATATAAAATATGATATAGCCAAACCTCGAAGTCCCGGCACTCCTAGGTTTGAATAATGAATCCCCAGCTCTGACTTTAAGCCTTAGTCAAAGCCCAAACAAATGAAATTTTTCGGCCTTTGACTGAAGTATTTTGGTCAAACCTAGGATAAACGAATTTGATCAGGCAAACGTCAAAACTCAATTTAATGAAATCGGGGTTTGACCGATTGACCAGCCATACCTCAATACGGTATGAGGAAGTCTTCGTTTTTGAAATAAATTTCGTGTATTAATATTATGGAGAAATTAGAACCATCCGTTACAAATGTCGCCGGGATCCCGCTCACGCGGCATCCCTCCTTTTTTCTTGAATTAAACCAGCAACCTAACTAACCTAACCAAGCTTAATGCCTGTTTAGTAACTGTAACTCACTTAAATGGGCGGGGGCCTCCGCCCCCGCAGGCCCCCCCTCCCCCCTGATTTTATCACCTGAAATTATAGTAATAATACCACAAATTTTATTCTGACTCCAACCATCCGTCCATTGTGACTCCAAATCAAAACAGTATATTGTGGTAAAAGCTCGAAAGAATTAAAAGTAAATGATAGTTAGGTTATGTTAGGTTCAATCGACATTTATCGTATCAACCAGTCGCTTCTAGGATTGGCTAGGCAAAGCCCAAAACAGATTATTTCATTTTCGGCGTTTGACTGAAAATTTAGGAGCTTCTAGGTTTGACTAAAAACACATTAGTCAAAGGCCGAAATTAGAATTAGTTTTGGGGTTGCCCCGAAGGCATTGGTCAAACCTAGAATAAACCAGTCATTTCGCGAAGAGACTGCATATCGGCCTTTGACTATAACATATATGTATATGACTTAGACACCTTTAACAATTTTTTTAGATGCAACCGTCGTGGTAACTAGTAAAATTGTAATACTTACCTATGTTGAAATGTAGTAAAAACTTTATTATACGGTTCTATCATTGAAACTCCCAAGTACCTAGTTTATGATAGCATTATGATTTGTATTTCCAAACTCCACAATTTGTTAAATACTCAAAGAGGTAGGTAAATAGGTACTTACGTGGTTGGATGATCAACGACCCTGTTGTCGTATGGCTCGTACTCTTCTTCCTGGAGATCTTTTTCTTTCATGTTAACCAAGAAGATGCCTTTATCACCGGGTCTCTTCTTGTCATCTTTG
>LGAG01000004.1:159187-188995 GCA_001278395.1 Lerema accius
AGTATTGTAGTTTTATCTATTAATATATGCATCCAAAATTTCAGCTCAATCGGAAACCGGGAAGTTGGTTCTCAGGGGGGTCAGATATTTATGCTCGTGACTGTACATTCACTTAATTAAGGATTCGGGACTGATTAACCAACACGTACATTAATTGTCACCTGGCACTTGGCCGAAATGGAAAAATAATGTTAGCAAAATATGTCATGCAGAAAAATGCACGGTGGCTGAAATTCAGAGTCCGAGAATTAATTAAACGCAATTGCGGCTAAGCAATGCGTTAATGCAAAAAATGATTTCGACAACTTATAAAACTAAAGTTAATATAAACTTGACAACTATTTAAATTCCTCTGAGGGAAAGTGGAAAGCGTGATTCACTAAATGCGTGAACGCCATCTGTGTTTACGGCTCTGAAACTGAAAATAGAGGTAAAACCCCTTTTATTTTTACAGTAAACGAGCCCAGAAGGTAGGTGTGGCCTGTGTGTATGTCTTGTGTGGAGATCTAGAGACTACAGGAGACTTGAATTTCTATATCTGGTATCAACAATAGTACCTGACACACAGCAACATCAATCGAAAAACAGTAGCTTTCAGGGCTCTGACATCATAGAGGTACCTTAATGTTATGTTACTAAGTACTTTCACATTCACATTATCAAGGACTCGGGTCAGATTAACCAACATAACATTAATTCGTTCCTAGAGTCCAGAATGAAAATCCACGTAACATTGTGAACAAATACATACTACTACCATTCCACACCTACTTTCAGTTTCAGCGCAGTGAACACAGATGGCGTTCACCCATTCAGTGAATCACGCTTTACACTTTTCCTCAGAGGAACTTAAATAGTTGTCAAGTTTATATTATCTTTAGTTTAATTATGTTTTAAAATTATTTTTTGGATAAACGCATTGCTTAGTCGCAATTGCGTTTAATATAATATTCCCGGACTCTGAAATCGAGCCACCGTGCATTTTTTCCTTACGACTTATTAGGCTAACATTATTTTTCCATTTCGACTATCGCGGGGTGACTCGATTAATAAAACTTTAATACTACTACTTTTATTTAACCAGGTATATTTTATTATTAATTTTTAAATTAAGCAGGCCAATTTTAAGGATTGTTATTTCGGTCTAATTTGTTACAAATTTCCCACTTGCGTATCTAGAAGGCTTCCATGTATTTTTTTGTTCTCAATATTTCCTGCATTGCCTTTATCCTCATACTTTTAGTTTTGTCAAGTTTAGTTTCTAAGATTTCTTAACGTATTTTTGTCTCGATCAAAATTATAATTTTCTTGAGGAAACATTTTGGTGGCAAAATTTTAATCTGTGCTGTTTAACAAAATTCCGTTAGTACAAACCTATAACGTAATAGTGAGGTGTTTCCTAAGATAAACTATGTAAGTATTTATAAGAAATGAACGGATTTTAATGTGACGACTGTTTTTTATTTTAACACCATTATTTTTCCTAAATTATGCTGCCCGAGGACATCGAACTAAACCGCCGTAATTAAGTATTTATTATCCATTGCTAAGGTAACGCTGACGTCATATCAAATTCCATTCTTTCCTCAACGTCTCGAGATCGTGTTTGTTTACCACTTGAATTTCATTGCACATCTTGACAGGAGCACTTGTCAATAATATTTAGCCATGAAATAATTCCAACGAATCGCTTAGATCATTACAAGGTCCTCGTTAGCAATTGTTTCTTGTTTATTTGTTATGTACCGATGTGCTCGATATTATTATCAATTTTATCTGGCAATGAAAGAAATTGTTAGACATGATACTTACGTACCTACCTACCTACTTAGCATGCGTTGTAGGATAAAGTGGTAAATGAGCGTATTGGGGTAGGTACGTACCATATTTATATTTTATACCGGCTAAAAGAATTAAATATAAGTAGCTACTTTTTTTGAATAAGTGCTTATCTATTCATGTTACATCATTAAACTGTTGTTTTTATATTTGTAAAAACTGAAACGTGCTCAAAAGTAAAAACAAGTCAAAGGAAAATTATAGCCACACTAGGAACAGATGCTCAGATCTCCGCACAGCAACTTTATGAGTTTTAAACAAGCCATCAATAACTGCAAAAAGTGCGAGTACCGCAGTCGCCCTAAATGCTTTGTAAAGGCGGTTACAGACTGGCTGCGATGATTTGCATTCACCATTACATTATGATCTGCTCAAAGCGATATCATTTTAGTACCTGCTATTACTATTAATTTCTAAAAGATTAAAAACTTTTAATAAAACTTAATTTTAGTTTTTTATATTTATCGAGTATCTTGTTCAACCTGTACAGAATGTGCTGAATAGGTTGGAATGAAAAGCCACGAATTGTGGTCGTGTTGTCACGCCCAGCCATCCTACTGTACTATACTCTAAATAGATAATGCAGATATACCTAAACCATAAAATATACGAGCACTAAATATATACAATTGATTTGTATCTACCGTACTTGCATCTATGTCTAACAAATCGCCGCACAAGTCGCCGCCAGCGGCACGGCGCGTCTCAAACGCTCGCAGTGTGAGATGTCTGTTCTTCCAGAACGTCATTCGCAGCATACCCACGAGGCGAGGAAAGCAAAAATTTTCCACTTGCCACCACCGCGGCGCTGGCGCTAGAGATGTCCAAGTGAAAAATTATGTCGATAAATATAGTAACAATATCGATACATTAATTACGCGGAAATAATTATGGAAAAAATCACGCGTTATTATTTTTGAAAAGATTGCGACTAGGCACATAAGAGTCTATAGGTAAACTATCCGTTAATACAAACTATTGATAAGTTAGTGACATAAATAAATTCATCAAAAATATAGTTTTTTAAGTGTGAAAGTTACAGACTGTTACGCTGTCGATAATATTGTTTACGTGTATTTATCGATAAATAACTAGCATCCCTAGTGGTCCGGTCGCCGCCAACCGGTCTGCGCCAACCATTCGGCTCTTTCACCATCAACTACGCCTCTAGCCAGGTGGTTGTCGCTTACCGCTTACCACTGCTAAACTTACTTCGAATCGAACTATAATGCAGTTTAAGGTTAATTTGTTACGAGTACCTACAGTAAAATTCAGGGACAATTTGATGTTGGTCCGGTTAATAACAATTTTATATTTTAAAGCTATTTTAAATGTAGAAATGATATTGATGACTTTGAGACTTTGTTGTCGGTATAATAGGGTTCATGTCCGGTACAGATAAAAACATTTTTTTACTATTGTATGTTTGGTCATGGAAATGACTGAAAAAAGAATACATGGAATTATAGCTTTTTAACACGGGTTAGTACGATAGATCAAAAAATATATAGACGCAGTCTTCGGAACAAAGAAGCGTAGGTACCTAGTAGGGAAAAAAATAACGTTAATAACGTTTCCCGGTACATTTCTCTGCAGACCATGCTCGGTGACATTTCATATTGAAAAAAAAAAACGAAAAAAACAAACCTCACTTTTTTGTTTTGAACACTGAGTCTATTATATTTGTTGGTCTGAAGTCAGTACCTAAATAAATAAATATTCCTGTGGAAAAACGGATAAGTGCAATTAGCATGGAAGGAGGTTCTGTGAAAACGCAACCATTATGATATTGTTGAATAATTTATAGAACCACCAAAACTGTCCCCTTAATTTTAAATAAAAAGAAATTGTTGAAATCTTGAACACTTAATAATGCGTCGTAAATTATGAGTAGGTCGCAGACGGAATTGAATCAAGCAAAAAATTCGTCATTCTCGGTAGCTTTTAAAAGTTCTCCGTCTTGTTTAGTAAGTGGGCTGGAATGGGACGCACGTATTTTTAATAGTTTACTTGCAGTCAATTCCAGCTTCCAAAACTTGTTCGCAACACAATATTCGCCGTCATCAAATATGGCAAGCTCAATACGAACCGCCTCCGAATATTGATGTCAACACATTTTATTAAACGAAGTTAAATCTATAGTGCTCCGCAAAATGCAAGACTCGTATCCATGTCCTTATTAAAGTATATAGGTGGGTATTATAGATATAATTTACGGAGAGACTTGGGGGGGTGTTTCGTAGTTTGGTTCAATTTACGAACTCAATAACACAAAATACGGAACCCTCCAAATAAAATGCATATTATAAAATATTTACAGTTTCCAACAACAGTCTGTAAATCAATTTTAAGTGGTTAAAGATACCTAACCTAAATAAATTTCAAGTTCATTATGTAATTCCCGCTTCAAGGGTCATTGAACTGAACACCACTACCGTACAGTTGGTACAAAATAAATACCCGCGAATTCCTTTTATTTGGGCAGGTACCTAGGTAAGAGGTTGTTGAGCATTTATATTATTCCGAAACTGGTTAACGCTATGGTTACCATCGCTTTGATATTTATAGGAATTTTCCTGATTCAAAGTGTGGAGTATTGAATTATATGTAGTTATATTTTTAATGTTTTTTTTTATATCTTACAGCTGGCGAGCGTGTAACGGCCTCGCAGCCCACGGGTCACCTGAAGGCTACGGAGCCTACGGTTCGACCACCGAATTTATGATTTGAATAGCGGCGCATGCCTAGTAGATTTACTTTAAATAGGTAGACGTCTTAAGTAATGTTAGATACCTAACGCCGACGACAAGAGGAACGCATTAAGGAAACCAGCTAAATTCAAGGCTAGCCTTATTAGTGAAAACCCATACGACTTAAATGTAACGTCACTCTGACGTTAAGTGGTTAACAGTATTTGTTGGAAAAAGGAAATTAAAAAAATAACTGACAAGATTCTTTAGTTTTCCACCCATGCTAACATAGTTATGTAAATTGATATAGTTGCCTATAGCTTTGAAATAGTTATCTATGTAGCTCGGTCATGGGAATGCTCGATTTGTTTAATGTTATGGCTCGACTGCTACCGGCAGTGCACGCCGTAGCATGTGTATGTGTCTGACTGCAGTTTTCAAGGACCTGGTGGGAAGTTGGGCACGCGTGATGAAACCGGTTCATCGATCTTATTCGTAATCAAGGTCAGTGCGCTGACGTATTACTAGCATGCACATAGTATGTAAACATAGATATAAGTATGTATTAAATCGAATAACTTTACCTACTAATGCCGTGTACTTCGTTTTTCCCGACTGCGACAGAAAGAGGGTTATATTTATCGAGCCGAAGTATATTTAATTATGTCCATTTTATTTGGTATCTCAAGAGCCCAAAAAGCGTATTATTGTGTGAGACGTCATTAGATTCGTGGCCGTTATGAGACAATATATTTTTTTTAAGGGAGCAATTAAAGTGGTCAGTAACTTAAAAATCCCAGCAGTTACACTGAGCAGTGGAAATAATTAGTTGGGCAGTAGAATATTTTTTGGGCAGTAAAATAAAAAGTGTGGCAGTAAAACATGAGCAGTACTAAAAATACAAAGTGCCGGTAATTTTATCATAAAAGGAGCAGTTCAATAAGTAATTGGGCAGTAATACATGAGCAGTAATATAAAACAAATTGGCCTGTTACATTGGGCAGTTATTATAAGCAGTTAATGTGGGCAGTTAAATTAATATTTTTAAATAATGAAAAGAATTTGACAAAAATCTCATTGTTAATGGTCTTTGGTTGGGTTAGGTTAGGTTGGTATGATTTTATTCGTTCGGAAGGAGGAAACCCGCGTCAGCGGGTTTCCGTCGACATCTATGACATAATCCAATTATACAATAATGATAATCGTGTAGACTTCAATTAAGTGGGCAGTAAAACTTATAAAATGGCATACCAAAAAGTTAAGTAAAAAACGCCTTATTTGACGACGAACACTAAAATGTGAAGGTGTGTTAGGTAAGGGTTAGGTTTAAATTTCGTTTGCCCTATTAAATCTTTATTTTAACCCTACGAGTTACTGCCCTCAAGTTGCTGCTCACAAGTTACCGACCAATTGCAATTTTATAACTGCCCACTATTAACTGCCCATTTAATTATTTTACTGCCGAAAAATATATTTATTACTGATCGTGTTCATTTATTTTACTGCCCAAACTTTACTGCCAATGTCATCAATTTTACTGACCAAAATCGAAATATATTACCGCCGCGTTAAACTAGTGCCTTTTTTTAATATGTCCCCTTCATTTTTTCTGGCAGTCAGGTTTTTGTTTTTCTAATAATGACTATTTTTAATTTTAGTACTCGTATTCTAAACTTTGCTGCGCTGCTTGAAATTAGAGGTGTTACCATAGTACCATTATTATTACTGGAATGTCAGTACTAAACACTGTTTAGTAAACAGGCCCGTAAATCCATCCGTCGTTCTGACATTTTAATACGAACTAGCAAGGTAAGTTAATAATAAAAATATTACTCAAAGATGATAGTAACCTCATCTATTGCATTAAGACGTAACTACGTCTGCGTTAAGGTTATCTCACGAGTATGCACAATAATATAGTAACCACCCACATATTTAACAATTTATTTCTCATTTGATGCTTTAACGATGGTGGCTCCTCATCTTCATCAACGATTACTATGTATTACCCAGATACCAAAATGTTCCGAGGATCTGACATCACGTAGTACAGTACCTACTTTAATATTCATTTGATTAATACTTAAATTTTTCATCCGAATGTTAGTGCTGGACGTAATATTACCTTTATTAAACTGGCGGTTTAACTGTTCGTATGTTTTGTCAGTAACGCGGAAATCGAAGCAGTTATCCTTCGCCGTGCGCGGCGATCGATCCATTACTGCTCTTGCAAAAACAAAGTGTCGGAGAGGTATTTGTATTATTTATGTTACATACGTACTTGGAACAAGCTACGAGGTTGATGAACGAGCCTAAAATCTTGAATATTCGATAAGATTTATAAAGCGGTTACAATCACAATTTTGTATTAATATTTATTAAATACAAGAGACGTATGTATACTCGTAAATCACGTGAGTTACAAGTTCAAAATCCACGTTTTATGGCACGATTAGTTTCGTCATTCTGTTCACATAGTTTTTACATCGCTGAGCAATTATTTCGCAGAGCTATTGCATAGCCGCTACTTAGCCCCGCATTGTATAAACATTCGCAAATTAATCGCATTGCATTATGCGCGGCAGTGGACGGCCAAGTTCGACTCTAGTACGACTGACACTTCATAAACCATTTTGTAAATTAATACGTATAAAAATGTACATAACGAAAATAAACAAAAGAAAATATAAATTTATACATATAAAAAGTTTATAGTTATGGTAAAATTTTGATCGCTGAGCTAGCGCTGTATTAAATGTAAACATAATTAGTGGTTATAGATATCAACAATGATTTCTGACACAGAATTCATAATGTATTGATGCAGTAATTAAAATTGCATTTATTTGAAAAAGCAACTTTGCTTATGATTCATGAATGTATTTGGCTTAATATTTAAGGGCAGTTTCACATACATCCATATATTGGCAAGGGTCATTAAATTTTGTGAGCAATTTTTTGATCATCGTGTGGAACAAAGAATTCTTTGTACGAAACCAGAACGAGGTTTCGTTTTGGGAAAATAACTAAGTTAGTTACAGAAGGCTATGATTATCATAGGATTAGTTAGGGCGTAGATTTTTTTAATTACATGCGTAAAACTTTTACAATTTTCACACACAACACAGCGATGCCAGAAGGATAGCTCATAATTTGGTAACATCTAATATTGTTAAAAACTACATATCTATATTGTGTACTTTTTTGGAAGCGGTTATGGCACCTTATAGTGCATAATTTGTTGATCAGGCTTTCAGGTTGTTGAGTGGAAATCTAAATTTCAATTTTAGATTGGAAACTACCTTGACACACTGACGTAATATAACGCCGCTGTTGACTTAGGTATCACTTGGTGTTAATAACTTTTATTTTATGATATATGTAAACTTGAATTCAGCCGATTGCAGAGGGGAATTTAAATCCTTATAAGGTAAGGTGGGGTAAGACTAACACACGGGGCAAGACTAACACTGTCTATTATCTCGATATGCACTTGAAAAAATGACATGTGTGTGTTTTAGCCGAGAACATTTACGTTTGTTCTATCTTACAGACTGGAAGAATTTCGTATTTAAGCTATACGTATCGAGATAATAGACAGTGTTAGTCTTGCCCCGTGTGTTAGTCTTACCCCACCTTACCGTATTTCCTTTTTATACGAACCATGACATGTTATACTTTTATTTTTAATTTATGGAATAAGAAGGGCTTTTTCAGATTCAAATAGGTACTTATTCTGTACTAGGATGCTGTAAATTAAATTAATAAAATAGAGCCGACCTTGCGCGGCTTTCGTACTGATTCGTACATTCGGGTAACAAATGCTAGTTTGTTCTTGGCAGTCGGCACACCACGCCAACTACGGCAGAAAGTCGTGTGATTGTATCAAATTAATAACATACTGCACGAATTACTCAGCTAGCTAAATCTCTGAATCGATTTGTCATACCTCTAATTTAGTCCGAACGTTACACACTCGACGTCTAAAATAACTAGTCATTGCTATAAGAATAAAAAAACTAGATTGCTGAATAATTTGGACTCGAATTATGCCTGTGTGTGTTGAAATCCCTAAACGTTTGGGATGTAAATGTAAGGAAATGGACAAACAACATACATAATGAGATATTCTTCTCGTTTATTTGACGACGTTAACATCTTTGACTGCTGTTCAATGGGTCCTGGGTTCGATACCCAGAAATTTTAATGATGAATTTAAATTTACATTCTCGGTCTGGGTGACGTTTGTGTATTTCTGTGTTGTCCATGGAACCCACAACACACGAATGGAATATCAGTGGGGCAATGATTGTGTGGCGTTTGTTAAATACATAAAAACATTATCCTCCTCTTGAGTGTTGGAAATTTATAAGTATTTACTTCTATTTAACACTTGTTGGTATATCTGTTTGCTATTCTTTTGAATTTTCCGCTGTACCTATAGTGGTATGTGTGTAGAATGTAGTCCACTTGTGAAAAGGTTATAATCGCTTAACAAAATGTCAAACATCAATGCCATAATCGATCTCAAATAGCCTGACAAAGTCTCTTCGCTCACTTTGTATTTTGGTAATCAAGTTAATTAAGTAGTCTGCCTCGTCTTTGATGTTCGTTCATTCATTACCTAATCGATTTTCTTAATATGATAAAACGAAGAAGGTATTTTGGATTTGAATTTTAGACCGTGTCAATGGTGTTTTAACATAATAAAATGTAGGTACATTACTAGACGACGCCCGCGGATTCGCCCGCGGAAAAGTCGTTAAAAAAATATTGGATTTATCCCAACGTAACCTATAATCGGTATAAAATCTATCCTATATCCTATTCCTGGAACTAAGCCACACATTGTAACTGTATATTTTAAAATACAACACAAATATGTTCAGCCATTTAGGATTACGTTTAGTGACAAACACGAACGCAAGATTTTTATAATTATGTAACAAGATTATCCTTCTAATAGAGTACCTAATAAATATCATGATTAGTAAAGTGAGTAATGCGCGTTCTCTTTATACTAGAATTTAATACTTCGAGCTAGCTTTACGCTAGCTATACATAGATTTTACATTCGGTCACTCGCTTGCCGCGTGTCCCCCATGAACGAAGATCGTGGACGAGGAAACATCTTTACGGGACATCTCTTTTGGCATGGACGTTTGTTGGCGCGCCGGGAAAAGTTATTTATTTCTATTATCTAAATCTTGTAAATCTAAGTATCTATAAAAGTTAGCTGTTCGCCTTATACCGTCCGGCGCATACCGGTTTTGAATGCACTCTAGGAAATTGGTGAAGGTATACGTAAAAAGTCTAATGTGGGTAAGATTTCGCGTCGAAAGTTTAAATAAATATACATAATTTACCAGAATTCTAATCCAGGATACGATTTCATGGTAAGGAAGGAAAAAATCTGAGTGTCAACAAGTTAGGATGTCGTAGGAGGTGTAGCGAGAACTGGAGCATACTCCACCACGCTGCTCCACAGGAGAACTGACTGGAGGAATGTTATTTAAAATCAACAGAATTAAAAAAGAAATCACCTAAACGTGCGAATGTGAAATGAATATAGGTATCTCGTGTGACCTAGTTTATCTTCAAACTAACAAGGTTAGGCGGTATGCACTAAGGACAACCACATTAGATACCGACACCGAATCGTTTACGTACAAGAAAACTTTTCTGCTAACAACTTGTTGTAGGCTTGTAAATTGTGTCTTCGAGATATTTAAAAAACAAGAGACAGTTGAATTTGTTTTCTTGTTTACATAACCACGACGTCATTTTAACCAATTGACCATTGTCTGTTTACCTTGATCTGGGTTTATTACACTTCAGGTTAATTAACACATTTTGGTACGCTTCGTCAATAATTCTCAGTTTTCGGCGAAATAAAGTGATGATTGATTCAAAAACATTTAAATCAAAAAGCTACACAAAGTATATTTGGATTAGATAAATAATTAACGATTGATTGACCTGTAACTTCCTTATATCGTGAATTCGATGCACTCTCACTTCGAATTTTCCGAAGCAATTATTTGTGTATTAAGGCGGAAACAGACATTGCGAGGCAAACGCCACGAACGGCGCACAACGCATGCTTCGCAAGGTGTGTACCTTTATATTCGTGGCGAGGCATGTGCTACGCACGTGCGAGGGCGAGCCAACGCATGTCGGCAAATGCTTCAAGATCAAAGTGCCTCAGTGCGAACATTGATTAGTTGTGGACTTCGCCGCGCATGCACGTTCGAAATGTGCGCCGCGTACGATATCCACGCACGCCTCAACTGAGAAAATCCATCCAAACGCAACGCACTAGTCGCTATGAGCCGGGCGAGCCGGCCGACAAATACGCAGCATTTACTTCGCACGCGATGGCGCGACCCGAGCATATGTTGGTTTAATATTTCACAACGCATGGCTCGGGCCGAGGCGTGCGTTGTGCGCCGTTCGTGGCATTTGCCTCGCAAAGTCTGTTTCCGCCTTTAGGCACTCCTGAGAGTTCTCGATAAAGTTCTCAATGGTGCTGTGAAGTTTGTCAATCTGCACTTGGCCAGCGTGGAGGACTATGGCCTGTTTCCCTCGCACTGTAAGAGAAGATTCAAGCCTGCCCATTGTCTCAGTAGAGAATATGGGGTAATACTTGTGATAAACGCCATGATGAATAAACGAAAAATACGGAAAAAATTGTATAACTTAAGTTATCTTAAGGAAAACCCACGCTTCGAATCGACTTAACATTGAAGTTTCAAAACTGGTTTTTAGTTTTGACCTCTGTCACAGTAGCCTCAACGTTAACTAGCATTTAAAAATCATAATTTATTTATGAGGTTAGTACATTATATCATTTGTTTTCTTACCTACATACATATTTTATAACGACAACCGACTGATTGACTTAAGTTTACCTAAGTTTCCTGTTAATATTTTTATTAAGAACATAATGATCAGTAATATTTGCAAATGGTAACATTACGAGTAGTTAAATAAATAATAAAGTTATCTTTCTCCTACATAAATTAATTAAGTTATCTTTCTACTTAATTTTATTGCTAAGTAAAATAGTGATAACTAAGTAAGTTGTGTTATCCAATATTTACAAAGTAAGGATTCATGGTAGGTTTCCGCAATCCACAGGACGTCTCTCCGTCAGCCCTGTTATCCACTACTATGAATGATATGAATCACGCTAGTGACGATGTGTTTAGCGAAGCAGTTTAACGCTTAGGTTTTTAGGACGCTAATTACTGAACAAATGTTGTATCGGCATAATCGTGCCAATATTAACAGAAAAACACAATTCAATCAAACAATCAATGATACATTATACCTATTGTCTTTTTATGCTAGTCTTTCAATTTTTTGGAAAAAGTAGGGTCATTGTACCGGCCTATAGTAGAATTTAATATCAACCCGTTTAAATATTAACCTCATTCATGTTAATGTAAGTACGAAATAATCACCTGAATGTAATTATCACGAAACATTGAAGTGTTACTTTGACGTTCCGCGGAAGTTAATTAAAAGAAGCCTACCTCCTATCTACATAATCCTAGGTAGATAGGTGTAAGCTGTGGGTCCGATAATGTTAGTTCGTAAGTATATGAATATCTACTCAAGAAGTTACTAGTCATAATATTAGTTATAATCAATTGCGTATAGTATTTATTACTGCGATGTAAATTGTCAGCACATTCCGCAGAGACTGGAATTTTCCGTGAGCTACTGACTCGAACATAGGTAATTATGGTGAACGCGGGCCAACAGCGTACCTACTGAGTCATAGGAAAAGACACCTAAGACGCTTGCTTTAATTACAAATTTTACAACTTCACCTCAAAAAGAAAGGTTGTAATTAAACAATTCCATTTATTGGTGACAAACCTAAATTCGCAGTTATTTAAGTAACTTATAATGTAAAACGATTTGTAGATATAGAAGATTTGTAGATATAGGTAGATGAGTTAAAGTAATTTCGCCATGTTTATTAAAATCTTTCACGACGTTTTCTGGTTTCAGTATTATATGGAGGAAATAGAATTATGTAATACAGTAACAATAATTACTATGCAATAGCGATTACCTGCATACCAAATTCACAATAACAAACGCAGCGCGGCCCGTTTGGGCGCTCGTGGTTTTAATTTTTAACTTCTGACGCAAAAAGAGGGGTGTTATAAGCTTGACGTGTCTGTGGGTGTGTCTGTCTGTCTATCCGTGTCACCGTAGCTCCCGAACGGGTGAAGCGAATTCAATATTAGTTCTTTCTTTTATTAAAGATGACTTACATATCTGCGAGTGTTCGTAGACATGTTTGACAAAATCGGTTGAGCCGATTAAAAATTGTAGTTGTTACGCCTCTTTGTCGGCGCTGTTGCCCTACAAGGGGACGGTAAATAGCATAGAGAAAATGGAGAGGTCTTTTTTTAAATCACGAATGACTCGATTGTTTTTTATAATTACCTAGTTATGGTTGACTTTTCACTAGTAGTCGGGTCCTCATGTTAAAGTAATTACGGGGGGCGCCAAAAAATAATTGCTTCTCAAAGTTTTGTAGACGAAATAACTTTAAGAACCTCGGGTTTACAGTTTAAAGTTGTTTGAGTGCGTGTCAGTCTGTCTCAGCTACTGGTATACCGGTCCGGCGCGGCGGCGCGCGGCGGCGGCGCGGCCGCGGGTGTCCGTGACACACCGCCTCTGATTTTGATATAATGATAATGTGGTTCTGGTTCCTTTCCTTGCACTTTAATTGTACTGCCTACCTAAAATACATGTAGGTAACCCACGCAGATTTGATTGGGTGCGTCAAAATTGTACATTTTTTTAAGTTATAGGTACCAGGTTTATACCCCATTTTATTCTTACCGTTATGGCCCGGGTAAAGTATAAGTTATATGTTACAGTTATATATCTGTATATTCCTTTAGATAATGATTTTCAACATACTATTTTCAGCAAACAATAGCACTACAAAGAAACAAAATTATCTTTAATAATCAAAACGCTTAAAAATAATGTTTTTGGTTATTAAATGGACAATAATTTTAAGTGAATCCTTTATCTAAGTCACACAATTTTAAGCATTATGTTAAACGCCAGTAGATTACATCTGGGCATTGTTCACAGTTAATTATATAACTAAAGCTATTTATGTACTAAACAATGTAAGCCATTATTATTTCTGTTTGAGGCTATGGACTATACATTGTATCAGAGACAAGGGAAGTACTATTTTATAAATTACTTATTTGTTAGTGTTTGGTCAATGTTAGAGTGATGGTTGTAGGTATATTGTTTAATATTTTTTATTTACTTCTTTTATCTGTTCCGGTTGAGGAAAATTCTATTTTATTAACAAAGTTTCTACTTTTGCTTATTATAATAAGTAGGTATACATTAATTAGGACAAGTTTTCTGTGGTCAAAGTTCGACTATAAAATATGTTAAATTCTATAGTTTGACAGTCTCATTCGATATCGATAACCCGCGTCTATGTATTAAAGGTAGGTAAGTTACTGTGGGTAAAAGTTTAATTTTTTAATAAAATGGTTATGGTCCGTCAAGCATTTATTTAAGTACAAACAATTAAGAACTTAACTAATTGATTTAATTACAATATTGATATTTTCTACATGCGTTTTTTGGTTCTTATTCTTTTCTAAAAGCTGCAATTAGATAAGGTAAGATACTTACTTCAAATACCTAGGTAATAGAGAATAAGAATATGAGAATAATAAAAGGCACTAATTAAAGTGGTCAGTAACTTAAAAATCCCAGCAGTTACATTGAGCAGTGGAAATAATGAGTTGGGCAGTAAAATATTTTTTGGGCAGTAAAATAAAAAGTGTGGCAGTAAAACATGAGCAGTACTAAAAATACAAAGTGGCGGTAATTTTATCATAAAAGGAGCAGTTCAATAAGTACCTAATTGGGCAGTAATACATGAGCAGTAATTTAAAACAAATTGGCCAGTTACATTGGGCAGTTAATGTGGGCAGTTAAATTAATATTTTTAAATAATGAAAAGAATTTGACAAAAATCTCATTTTTAATGGTCTTTGGTTGGGTTAGGTTAGGTTGGTATGATTTTATTCGTTCGGAAGGAGGAAACCCGCGTCAGCGGCTTTCCGACGACATCTGTGACATAATCCAATTATACAATAATGATAATCGTGTAGACTTCAATTAAGTGGGCAGTAAAACTTATAAAATGGCATACCAAAAAGTTAAGTAAAAAACGCGTTATTTGACGACGAACACTAAAATGTGAAGGTGTGTTAGGTAAAGGTTTAAATTTCGTTTGCCCTATTAAATCTTTATTTTAACCCTACGAGTTACTGCCCTCAGGTTGCTGCTCACAAGCTACCGACCAATTGCAACTTTATAACTGCCCACTATTAACTGCCCATTTAATTATTTTACTGCCGAAAAATATATTTATTACTGATCGTTTTCATTTATTTTACTGCCCAAACTTTACTGCCAATGTCATCAATTTTACTGACCAAAATCGAAATAAATTACCGCCGCGTTAAACTAGTGCCATAATAAAATCCATGAATAATACAAACAATTAGTAAATGACGATTATGTAAAAAAGTCATAAAATGTTACCTACATACTACAGGAATTTGTTGATAACACGCTATTAACATACCTAGGCTGTAATGTATGTAGGTAGTGTATTTTAAAGGCAGTATCTATAAACATAATAGAATACCTACTTTGAGCATAGATATTAAACACGGTAGGTGCGCCTTGTTAGGTCAGGAGGTTTGTACTAGTTACGGTGTTGTGCTTGAGTTTATCAAAGCTAAAAGTAAGTGTGTGAAATGACTAAGTATGCAACATCCGGATTATTTCATTACCGAGCAGTTGTTACGTCGACTGTGTGAACGTAGTAGAGGAACATTTGGGAACTGTATAAATAGAATAACCTTAGCATTGCGCTCGTCTCGGTCCCATATCGCTTCACAGTTAATATTACTAATATAATCTTACACTGGCTGTCTCGAATTTATTAAACTTTAACGAATGTGCAAAAATTTATGTCAGCTTTTTACGGAACTAATATATTATAGGGACGTATCTACAATATTTTATATATATTACTGTGATTTATGTTAATTATTATACTTAATAATACAGTAAATTGATTAAATTTAAACAGGTGCATCACGTAGGACCGGGGCGTAGACTGTTAATAGAGAAATTTTCATAATACCTACCAAATATTATGTTTAAAATTATTAGGGTATTTAAAATACCTAACGACAATTAAGTATTGCGATTATTATTATTAGTTCACGAATTACTATAGATTATTACTCGCTAGATTGTCTTCACCGAGTATAAAGAATCATTGCGTCTATAAATATTGATTTAGGTGCAGACTTATGAACATTCAAGGTTTTAAACAATTTCTGTTATACTTACGTTAATGACCGCTAATTGTTAAAACAATGAGAGTACATTATTAGGTATTTATCAATGTTATTTTACATAGTATCAGTCACTACTATATTAGAATAGTTGAGTCAGATAACTGGAAAAGGCGTGGACATTAAAGACTGGACTAAACATTTTTGGATAACTAGTAGAGAACTCTGTTAGCAACTTGCTTAGGACACTAAAAGTTACTAATTTTACGCTACAGGGAAATGAACCAATGAACAGATTATGGCAGATACCTACTAATTCTACGTGAAGGTAATACAAGAACATGCGAGACTATGAAAGTGAGACCGTAACTTTAAATCATTGTTGACAGAATATTTTAGTTTCAAGAGCTTAATTCATTGAGGTGGGTACCTAATTAGTGTAACGTCCAAATACAACATGATGAATCATTTTGTTTCAATAACTGATGACGGGACGAAGATGATCGCCCTTTGACAAACGACTTTTGGCAAACGATTTGTTTAGTTTCTGGGTAGAAATAGCTTGGCGCGTCACCAATCTATGTTGAATGAAATTCAAATATCAATTTCGCCTGTAGTGTGCAATTCCTTATTGTTATAATTTTCTACCCCTGAATTGGTCCTTTTGAGTACTTACATAAACATTTATAATACAGGCATATCTTCGTACCTGTAACCGTATCATTGTTTACCACATTATCCAAGATAATTTGCGATCGGAATAGGTAAATGAAACTAAATAGGAACAGATGACGGAAAACATCAGATCATTATCTAAAATTCTAGGTCCTGCCTACTGAAATTAAAAGTTTCCCGAATTGGTTAGGCATTTACAGACCTAGGTATCGTAAAATTTTATAAAAGGTTTGTGATTATATGTAGGTTCTCTAAGATGATAATGAGTTAAAGTTAAAAAGCCCTTTAAGATAGATAAAACGTGTAGTGAATTTGTGAATTATTTATGTATTAGTTACCTACTTCTTTGAACCGTATGCATTTCTCCATGAATGTCTATTCTATTGTCTACGTCCATGTGACTGTAACTTAGTTGAAATCATCAATCAGAATAGTCTACAACTACACATTTTGACCATTTTTAAATATTCACTGTTGTCTAGTTAGTATCGACTGGTCAGTCTCTAAGTTAATTAACAGTCTGATTAACAACCAATTGCAAGGACAAGTAAATACCGTGAAGGCTCTGATACATAATATAGATACTATAGATACCTACATTATGTACTTCAGTAACCCAGTGTTACCTAAAATGTCAGTTTTTACACACGAGTCTCCTTGAAACTCTCATTTTTTTAATGTAAAAATGACCGCATTACCTCGTGTATTACACACGTAACAGCAAGTGCAATAATAGGTACTTAAATTATCCTTACAAGTGTAGCGCATTAAAAATCGCAAAGCAACAAATGGGTACAATAAAATATTCAGTGGGATACGAAATCTCTTCCAATTTGATACGAATTTAAAGCGCTTCAAAGAAGAAATACGAGGCAAATAAAAAATTATGGCATTTTAGTTTAAAATAATAAAATACGTTATTTGGCGGCGTTCCAACGCCCGCATTCTCTGAATTTGCAAGAACTCGCTGCAGCCCTGGCGCCATCTACAGTTTATTGGCAGTGGACGATGCTGAAATAATTTTGGTCATTGAAAAAAGGTTATGGCCCTGTTCATCGTTTTATGATTAATGCAATAAAAAAAAATATCAGTTGATATTTTTATTAAATACTTTTTTTAAGCTAAGCAGGGAAACAGATGTTATCTAGTGAGGGTCAAATTGAAACAGTTAACTTAGTAATTCTAGTAGTTGGTGCTTATTTACCTTTACCTTGCGTTAACATTGCAAAACAGTAAGTAAATAAACATAAAATTTTACACTTTCATGTTGAAATTCAATGATGCCGCTAATGTTACTTAACACAAAATTGGGTATGAGATAAGAATGATGCGCCGTAAAAGGCGAGAAAGAGTTCAATAAGCGATGTTGAGGTTCAGTTTCGGATTTGTCATAATTGAAAATATTAAAGTGTTTCAAGTGCAAAATTAATATCTAATGAATAAATAAGATAAAATTACCTAATTGTTTATTTTAGTAAATATACTGAAAATATCTTCCTACCTCCCCATACTTGTATTTACAAACCAGCACGATTATGCCCTTACAGTAAACGATCACATAACTACCCGACTGCCTAAATATAAAGCTGTTTCTACAATAGAAAATACAGCGACTACCTTTAGTTGACCAAATTCTAATTAAAGTGGTATTTTCATATTATTTAATCGCAATATTTCTAAAGATCCCGATAAGAAAAGACATGTAAAATATCGCATGACATTTTCTATTCGCGCGAAACAAAATTTTTGACTGGAAACAGTAGAATTTAACTAAAATATAATACATTCTAGTTAATGTTATGGTTTTTCATGTATACCCCCTATTACACGTAAACAAGCGATATGTCATATTCGGTCCAGAAAGCGATAAAAAGCTCGTTAATTAAATATTGACGTTGCAGTTCGGTTTGTACCGTGCCGGAAGGTTTATTTACGGCTGACCATGAGACCGTCCAGCCGGCAGCCGCTCACTCCCATCACTCCACGGTACCCGACCAATAGCTGAAAATACTTATCATCGACACCACTTCGCACTCTCCACTCATTACCGCAAAACAAGACCTTAGATAATTATAAATTACTTTGATTTAATAAAAAACATACTCGTATCATCGGCTTAATACACCGACTTCGCTCGCAAGTAATCAAATTAGCTAATCCGTTCGTAATTGGGACTTTCCTTCCAGACGCAGTGTCGCCTTCGACTTTACTTAATTTGCAAAAAATTGCACTGACCTTTTTATTCTGCCTGGCGGGCGTTAGCCCCACCTGGGAGCCCATCTCCGCTAATATATTCTTCGGCATTTTGACGCACCGAAATCACTTTGTCTTAAACAGTTCGTAATACACTTTTCGCGAGACGAGTAACGCGGTGCGTGGCGAGCGCACGAACTAGCGAATGGTCGCGGGGCTGCGCGCGCGCACTTATAATGCGGTGTGCGCGAGTGACGTCAGCGCCGGCTACTACCCTACCCACTCGAACCTCCACCCTCGTCCTTAATAACTGTCCCATACAGCATCTTGCGACTGCTAGTGATTACAGGCGACCGCCATGAAAATTCGCAATAGTATCGTTGATTCGTGATGCAGATTGATTTCAAACGGCACTGATTTGGCCTTAATCTATAAGTGCATATAACAAACAACCATAATAATTATTACTGCGAGTATCAACGTGCTGCAAGCGGGCGTGCGTATCTTCCTACGTATACTAAGTACGTACTACGTAATTTTTCCTGTTTTAATATAAACCAGTACAAACCGGCGTTTAATAAATAGCTTGAAGAGGAACTGGTTTAGTTGTTGCGGGCTCATGTGAAACCGCTCAGCCCATGTAAACAACATCGCGAGGTTCGCAACTGTTGAAAGTATACCCACTGTAAACATTATGTGACTGATAAGATGTAAGGAGTCGATGAAATTTTGTCTTGTCTTCATAAATCATTGGAACTGTTGGAATTTACCTAAGAAATTTTCCCATTTGTCCTTTCGTCTTTAGGTAATCCAGTGTCATCTCAACGTAAATAATATGTACGGTACTTACCTACTTATAAGTTCTCGGCTGTTGAAAGCACATGAAAAGTGTTTTTCTATTAAAGTATCGAGGTGTCTCAATGTAGGAAAATGAATTAGAAATAAGATACCTACAAGTTGTAGGCTACAACATTATATGCTAGACTAGGTTTATTGGTGTAAAATTATTTTTACTTATAATTTATTATTCAATTCAGTTATTAGGCATAACTGTTCAATTGCTCATAAAGAAATTGCTTTTAAAATTTAAAATTAGTAAAAACATCTCAATAACGGATTTATTGACGTAGTGCCGCATTGGATTGTATAAACCATGTATTAATTGGCGCACTAAAATGATAATATTATTTATTGTTAAGCTCTTTGGCTCTGAGCATCAAAAACTAGAAATATCTATAAGCACATAGTGAACCAGAATAGTAATGTAACACAAATTAATGCGTTCGCCTTGGCCCTCTTTATCGTATAACGAAAAGTTCAATCTCATTTGTACTTATTTTCCTCCTCGATGTAAGTAAGTACCTATATGATACTTAGGTGCGACTATGTTGGCTTATATATATGCTTACTCAGACAATTTTTTACACATCAATTAATTCCATTGCCATCTGATACAAACTAATTGGTTCGTGGTTTATACGAATAAGTACCTATATTATAAAAAAAAACTAATGTGAAATCTAACTTCTATCCATTAAAACCCAGGAAGATTTGACACCTTCAAGTGCCCAATGAACATTTTGCTTTTTACAGTTGCAAGATAACCCCTGCCCCATCGGTATATGTTCCCTCGTCCTGGAGTGACATAGAATTGCTGGGCAGACATGCCCCTCTAGACAAGAGGCTTTCACAATCAGTATCTAATCTAATACTCTGATCTAAGCATTTATCTAAAGAAGCTCTCAGTCGTAAGAAGCGACGGACGTCGGCAGCACGTAGAGAGGAACCTTAGCTGTTAGTACAATATGAGTAATTAATTCAGTACTGAAACAACCAAACTACCTGACTATATGGTAGGTATTCGAAATTACCTACGCACACGTAATTTGAGTCAACGTATTACTGATGATTTGCACCTTGTAATATTCAAAATTTTTAACCACTATTACGTCTTTAAATACAAAATTTTACCAAGTATTGGTCATCGTCCCATTGTTCACCTTTCTATGATTCACACAAACATGTGCGAGTAGGTAATATCTACTTATCTATTGCGTAATGTAAATTTAGAAATATGGAGGTTTTTAACAGGGATTATTAGTCTACATACACAAACTAATTGTTATATGTTTTTGTCTGCTATCGTTTGTATGCATACCTTTACACTCTATAAAGTATTAGCAAGCAATTCGCCGTCACTTCGCTTCAGTATTCCCTTGAGATTTTCCGCAAAAAATACGGCTGTCCTGTGGCTACAGAACTTTTCGCGTACCTACTTACCTACTTTTTGATTTAAAATATTAAAAGGTAAGTAAGAATACATTTTCCATTTTCATTTAACCACACAACAATCAATTTTTTTGTAATAGGTATTTTATTTGAATAGGATATTAACTGAAAAAGGATACCTATAGCAAGATGTACCTAGATTATCATGCAACTTCAAAACTAAAGACCAGACCAATAGAAGATGCACAAAATTTGGGAGTAGACATAATTATTTGTTTTAGGTGACCATATTACTCAAAGTATCGACCTCAGAAAACGCGTTAATAGCTGTCCTCCACTCATTTTGAACATAATTTTCCAGCGCTGATCGCACGGACGATAATCGTACCTAATTACCGTCATCACACTGTCCGACTTTCATTAACTATTCCATCCAGCATTCTTGGAAATTTCCAAAACAAATTATGCATTGCGTTATCAGGTGCCTAACACGCTTGGTCAGTGTTAAGTTTTACATGACATTAGGTTTCATAGTGTATGCCTCCAATAAAATTAAAAAATAACTGGCCAAGTGCAAGTCGGACTGGCGCTTGAAGGGTTCCGTGTCATCATTATAAAAAATACTTTCTCTTTTTAAAATATTCAAGTTTTTACCTGTTTATTAAGATCAAGAAAAAAATTGCTTAACAATTACGTTTGTTGTACGGGACCCTTCTTAATATTTTCATTTTTTATTTTTAGTATTTGTTACAGCGGCAACGGATATAGGTTAAAATTTTCAGCTTTCTAGCTATAGCATAAACGATTTATGAGATACAGCCTGGTGACAGACAGACAGACAGAGAGCGGAGGCTTAGTAATAAGGGCCCGTTTTTACCTTTTAGGTAATGAACCCTAAAAAGACATAGGTACCTACGTAATTATGTTACAGTATGTACTATATACGTTTGTAATAAAACGACCCAATTAGGCCTTTTTGAACGAGTTAACAAATAACTATTGTACAGAATCGTATTGTAAAGAATGCATGCGCGATGCACTTTTCTCAGTTGTTTACAAAGCAATTAACATTTAATCAAACATCTATAGTACAACATTTTTCATTGATGCAATGTCAATGATTTTAAACTAGAGTAGAATAAGCAATCGAATATCAACAATTTATCTTTTTCATGATGTAATGGGTTAATAGCGAAAGAACACAATCTTCCCCGCTTTACATTAATTAATAAAAATACGAGTAGAAAGAAAAAAGAAGATCTGTCCTATCATTAAACAGGACGGGAATCGAGCGCTAATTTACCAATACGTAATAAGAGCGCTTATCTGGATAATACCAAACTATTTTATGTCCTGTTTATCTCCTATGAATAAACTTTAATTGAAAATATTTTACAATAATGACATCGTATGACAAGTAAACAAACGTCATAGACTCGTACGAGTCATACGATACGTAAACTCAATGACTTGCGCGTGACGCCATCAATACGATTGCCAATTGTTTGAAACTTTAATGATTTTTACTCTTGAACTAGTGGACCCGCCCTGGCTTCGCTGTCGGCTTTCGCGGCCTACCTTTTACCTGTGTGTAACAATAACGATTCCCTAAACAAAAGATATTCTAGAGGGCTCTTCAGTCTTTATTATATGCAAGAAACATGCAACTTGTTGCCTGAAATGATCACAAATGACTACTAAATACTATTGTATGTTTTTTCAATATGGCTGAGCTGTCTGTCAGTAAGGTGCGTTAGGGACCTATACAAACTTTAAATAGTAATAACTTTAGGTAGAGTGGACTGGTTAAAATAAAATAAAGCCTAAGTAACGCCCTGAGTTAAGGATTATGAATGTATTTCATCAATTATTCTGTTAAATTAGCCGTTTTGGCGTGATGCTCTTTCAAACACACAGACAAGCAGAGCCCTCCCCAACTTTTAATTTTATATATATAGATCAGATAGAAGTAGATTTATTTCTTTCTTCGGTAAAGTAGGTACCTACTGACTTATTAGAATTTGTTGAAAACAACTCCACTGATGACTGCATGAAAACTTTTTTGTTCTTATCTGAGAATGGATAACCGATAACCATGTCTCTGCCGATAACCTATAAAAAAGGATTCTTAGTTTTGTTCCTGCAGGATAATTAATAAAAAGTCGTAGTTTATAATAAATTGAGTGTTCCGATCACCTTAAATTATTAAGTAGGTACACCTAGGTAATAGTAACGGAAGCGCTTATAAGCATTACAATTTGTGTCAAACGTAAGTGATCTATCGAGGCAACTTCGGCCGAGGTGGGTAATTGAATGGGAGACCAAATGTCCAAATGGGATGCCAAATTTTCTTATATGCTTCCGTGTTTCAAAGTTAATATTTCCTTAAGAACTTCAATCGCAGTTTTATAAAACAATTAATGATGTTTTAGTGTTGGGGACACGAAAATATTTTAATGAAATTGATAAACAAAACATCTGCTAAATGTGATAAAAAGTCTATAAAGTCCAGCAAAGCTCAGTCACCCAGAGAATTTATTGTTACTTAAGAGTGTGAAGAAGCTAAGGAGTCTTTAACGTAATACGCCACACCAATGAAACGTATACTAAGATACCCGTTCTACTGAGTGCGTCCGTCGTGAATACCTAATGCAACTCATGTCTAATGTCTGTCTCTTCATAAATACAGAACTAGGACAAAAATAGAACATAATGTGTGGCAAGTATAGCGTGCTTCTATCCATTGCCAGCTCTATTAGACCATCCTCCATGCCATAAAATGAGTAATTGAGAGACGAACCACCCAGAGGAAATCTGTTAATTTTCAAATGCACAAATCGAGTTCGTGGATCCTGACATGATAGGTTGGCTCATATGCTATTTTATTTATTTAAACAATGTGTAAATAATTGCAGAATCAATTAGTCATGATAATATCGAATATTGAATCACAATCAAGTCCCACTAGAATCACAATATGTAATAAATTTCTTGGTTAAACCCCCGTCGGTAACAAACAAAGGAGTGTTGATACGTTGCCGCCGATATTTTGGTTGATAAAATCAGTGCGAACCGTAGGTAGTGAGGATAATTATTTAGGTTCTTACTCGTATTTAATCTAAGGCGTTTCACGGCAGTGATTTGTGTCAAGGCGAAGTCCCGGATGGCACAACAGGAAGGCGACGATTGCACGCACCCGCACCGGCTCTGCGGAGCACAATAGATAATGCCCAGCGCTATTTCGGCACGCCAAGAGAGAATTGACACTAACAAAGGAGCTGGCCGATGGTAAGAGGTGACTATTGCTCATATATATCACTAACAAAAGCATCACCGACGCGTTGTCGGTCAAAAGGAAGAAGAATAGTCAAAGGTATAAATTGTTTGCGTCATCGACCCCATTTTATTAGGTATAATGTGGCCAAGAGTGATTAAGCTTCTTCTAAGTTAACTCGTTTTACGTTTTGCAACCCATCACTGCATCGGGTCTTCTGGGATTGCACCACTCATTCTGATAAAACCCCTTATAATCCGTACCCTTTGCGTCTTGTGTTCGTATGTAAGCTCTCTGAATGAATACTATTATCCTGTGTCTAATATTGTATTTGTCAATGAACGCAACGTTGCGATGCTATTTTTGTAATAATTTACAATAATAGCTTCAAGTGTCCTTATACAAATTGACGTAGAGAATTTCTTAGATTGAACATCCTTTGTATTATTGCCTTTGGTACTTGTTACTTGTCTTCTTCGTAAAACACTAGCCTTGGTGCCAATGATATTGTGTTAGGTACTCTACCTACTTCAAATAGTGTTTCTGTAAAAAAATATGGGCTACGCTATCTCCACCGTTCTAAAATTTTAATCTAAAAGAAAATTTTAATCGATCAGATAAAGACTGGGATTTATACGTTATTAACATAAGGGTCCACTTCAAATACTATAATTTAGGTTAGTTGAAAACAATGGGTTCGTCTCGTTTTGCCTATCTTTAACTAATAATACCATAGCAATCAGGTTTTCCGTTTTATTCTATTCTATTTTTTCGTGCCGTTAAATAATATGGGTAGTATTGCAAATCTAAACGGAAATTGGGCCACACATCTCGTAATGGGTGTAAATTGGCTAAGTTGAAGATAAAATTTATCAATTCCCGCCGATGTCTCGACACATGCCCCTTATCCTTTGTCCTTTAATATGGAACCAGTTAGCTTATATCAATCAATTGCCACCAGACTTCAACTGCCACTTATGTCAATCATATATATGAGGAAATACAGACAAATAAAAAAGACTAGGCAGAGCGGTCATATTGCAACTAAATAAGTGTCAAACAAAAATCTGTTACGCGCTCGCCTTAGGTAGGTATACTACCGAGCGGCCGACTTCATAATTATGTTCGAGCGGATCTATATTATTTACTTTGGTCACTTTTCGGCTTGAAGGCTCCGTCTATTCTTTTTTATGGGTCTGTGGGAGGAAATTAAGTTTCTGTAGTTTCTTTATTACATACATAATATAGGTACTTATCGACGTAAACTATATTTATGTACTACTATAAATTAAGTTTAAGATGAAACAAACACAATAAATGAAGAATGTCGTTTTCTAAGTGTTCACAACGACTGACACGTATTTCTAGGTACATCAAATTCTCATTAGAATTGAAAATCTCAGAAACATATTTATTCTATAGCTATTAACAATTTGTAATCGAAGATTACGGTAAAATATTAAGCTAAAAATGTTATCTAATACATCAAAAACTTTTATCCATCTGTTTGTTAATAATGCAATTTGTTAATAGATTTGTTTCCATTTGTCGGTTTTATTTGGGTATAGGTAAAGAACAATCAAACATTGATGATACAATGCATCACTTAAGTCCTATAGTTTAGTGTAGTGAAGAAGGTATCTTATAAAATAATATAAATAAAACTCACTATTTTTTGACACATATATTTTGACTGAAAGGTTTACAATTATAAGTAGGTAGGTTTTGTAAATCTCAAATTTTCAAACTCCAGTTAAATCATCTATTATCTTGGCAGGTGACTTATGTTTAAACATAATTTGATATTATGTTGTAAATCTTTGTTAAACCACGGGTCTAGGTTTAATTTCCCATTCCATCCCATAGAGCATACATATAGGTATAGATAGATGGTCTGATAGCATTTAAGTGTTTAATTGGCGTTTGAAAATTTGCTGGAATAAATTTATAATAGACATCGAATAATTTGAACTAGTGACCTCCGTATAAAAAGGAGACACTAGTGTGTGTTTGTGGTATGTAGTGTTGTGTGTGTACGTGTGTGTATATGTGTGTATCTGTCATGTATTTCGAGTAATCTATCGCTATGTGTAATACTGTTATATATCTAACGGGAGAGGAAACTGTAATCCATCATTGTTCGGACTTCTCTGGAATCAGCGGTACGAAACATAATATTATTACTAAAGAGGACGAGAAATACAGATTGCTTTGTGAAAGGCTGCCATCCAAGTTGCCCGGATATGTCGTAGTTTTATTTCTTTTAGTATACAACTTTGGAAAGGAATTTTGAACATGATGTTTAAATAAATTTATCAAACTTTCCGCAAAGTTTATGCAAAGTTTTAAGAGGTCTTTGAGATAGCAGCCCTAGTTCTGTGTAACATCAAGATACATAAGCAGGCATATGCATAAATAAGCAGGTGTATGGCGGATACATCTCATGAGTACCAATATTATATTATTGTTAGTTGACCAGCAAGTGTAACTGATGCTACATTGATTGAAACACACGAAGAAACTAATATAAAGCGCTAACGCATACATTTGTTTTAGGATATGTCAACAGCCTCTGATCGATAGTTGTTAGCGCTTACTTGTTCGTCATCCATGTTGAGATCAAGACGTTAAGAATACGGAATGTTTCTGTCGCATACCACACATTTATATTCACTTAAACATTCATAAAACATCAAGAGATTACTAATTCGTAAACTAACAAACTGACATCTAAACACCTACTACAGAGCATTCGTTGCCACATCAAAACAGTGTTACACATTTATATTGAGAGAGTATTATGTGATTAAATATTACATACATATCATAAATTAAGTATCTCGTGTGTAAATGCACATAGATATGGTCGTGTTCGGACGATATTAATATCGTTATAATCAAGACAACAACGCCGTTGTAGTCATGAGCGTGTTTGTTTACCGTCAGTCGGTAGTCGGTAGCAGGTACGTCTATCGTTTCTATTCTATTCTCGAGATGTTTCTTACCTTTCCATAATGTACCTAGTGTCCGGGTATGCGTCATTTTTTTATGAAAACTTCGCTGCTCCAAGGGAGCAACAAAAGTAATTCGTAAGAGTACGTTTTGTCTACTCCTAACCCTGTTAGTTTTCGCCCTCACAGGACGAACGCGATGTACTCTGTGGAGTGTAGGGGTCCGGAGATGGTGGGGGACCGTGCGGAATCGCGGAAGCCGCCATCTTAAATCTACTTTCTTATCACTACCCGTTATACAATTCGTAACTTAAGATCTAATAGGACGACTCGGTCACCGATGATCTTTGTATGTGAACTTGCTTGCTAACTTTAAGCTAACACTTTTTATGGTCTCTGCGACTATTCGATGATAAACGATTTACCGCCACGGTTCCTCGCGAATAATATTCGGACGAGCTCCGAGAAACCGTGTTTAATGTTTTAGGACCGTTTAATGTCGCGTTCGTAATGACGTACGTACAGTGTGCGTATTACACGTCTCCGTTACAATCGCAAAGTTCATCGGCGAGCTTAATTTGGGTATGTACAATAAATTAATAAAAATAAATATGATAGAATGTACTTATAACTAATCTTTGAGATCGTACATAACGCCAAGGGGACGTTCGACGACTATTGAAGGGACTACCTGACCGAAAAAATAATATAGGCCTCGAAACTACACGTCGAATTATACGCGATGTAAACCAGTCGAGATATGTACAAGTATACAGTCTTTAAAATTAGACATAGAAAAAGTTATAAACCAGCAGTCGTAATACAAAAGATTTAATAGAATTTCAGAATAGTTAGTGTAAAAGGCGAAGTATAAAAATACGAATAGATATGATTCGCGTATAATTCGGGTCGAAAAGGACTGGGGCACAGGTCTTTAAAACTTTATAGTTGTCTTTTTGCTTTTTTATTCGTCGCTACACAAAAAAAAAGTCTCGTTTGTCTCTCTGTCTGTGTGCAAGGTTGTGCGCGGTTTACGGGATACGATCGTCATGGCCCTCGCGTACTATGCTAATGAACTCGCGGACGATTAAAACCTATGGTAATATTTTGCAGCACGTAATACCGCGGCAATTTTTTCTTTGTAATATTTCCTATGACGAATCTGTGCTATTTGACCGCATGGGTTAAACCGTCCACGTGTTCATACAATTGTTATGTTTTTACAAAGTTATAATAATATAAGCGGCCGGCGACGTGATGCGATGCCTTCATTTTGTTTAAAGCGTCTGATCTTACTGAGACATATAAATTACAATTTTAATTGTAAACAATTCGCACTACCAGGAGCTTCATTGATCGAAGCTAATAATAACATTAGATATTTTTGAGTAAATAAATGTATACCATCGATAGTAAGTAAATGGGATATTGTCTCACATTGTCTATGATACAGCCCATCCACGTTATTGGGTAATACAACTTCAAGTTCATTTTAAGTCATTCACCAAAAGGGTGCTTTTCCATTAGAAAGTAAATACTTCTATAATGTTTTTTTAACTGGTCAATACTTCGTGTTAACGCATAAAACTTTCAAAGATAATAACATTGATAATAAAACAAATACTCTTTTGCACAATTGATTAAAAATTAAAAAATTCAAAATGTGAAAATGACAAAACAACAGATTATTATAAATATAAAATACAGAAAAGAAAAATCAACTATATAGCGTATGCTTACAACAACACAACAATACATAAAATAAAAATAATACATTAGTTAATAAACAGGTCAATTAAAGTGTGACATATTTGTGCAATACTGGTTTGTAGGCAACGGCCCAGCGATAGCTTATTACGAAGTAGATAGTTACAAGCAAAACGACTACTATTTAACTATATTTAAGATTAAAACTGCATTTGCGCAGTACAGGGGGCAAAATGCGAGCATCGCAAGCACGCGCGTCGTGTGGTCAAGGGGACTATGGAGCGGATGTAGGTGCCGGCCAGCGCTCGGCGGGGAGGGCTCTCTCGTTCGTATGCTATTGAGAAAGCTCGCGACATGCCGGCACATCTGAAAACAACAATAACTATTACAGCCTTTGAACACGTTTGTAATGTTATGTAATAATTTATTAATATAGAGAATCGTTTGAATCTAATCGTATAGACAAACGATTCAAACAATCATATACATTGTAGAATAAAAAAGTTTCGCCACGCTTTCAGTTCAATGCCTGTGTAGCTCTGACTTTAACGTGTAACGCGAAGACGGTCAAGTGGCATGTCATACTACAAGTTCGTTAGGTAGCTTTTATGGTGTATGTGTGTATTACTCTTAAAGCGGTTTCAATCTAGCGTTTTTTACGCGCATAATAAGCTTGTCTTTGGAAGCGCATGTAGGCTCGAATAGGCGCGTCTTTTGACACACGCAACTTGTACGAGCGTTGACGTGCTTCTAAGCTCAAATCAACGTTGATACTGACAAAACGCCATTACCGGTTCAAGCAAACACGCTGAAACATGACAGTTTACACACGTCGGGTTTTTTGAAGCGCGTATGCTGAAACGACC
>LGAG01000004.1:198044-211608 GCA_001278395.1 Lerema accius
TAACAGTGATAGACTAAAACGCTATTTAGTTGTGGGTGTTTAAACGTAGTGTATGCGTGTACCAGCAGGTCCTCGGTGGCTGGGTTGTATGAGGTGCGCAGCGGCTGCGCGACGGCGAGGTGTTCGCCGGCCATGTTGCGCACGATGTACTGCGGGGACGAGTCCGCCGCCGCCGTCACCACCCACCGCCCCTCGTGCATCACTTGCGTCACCACCACCGGGACCTGAACGATGTCATTTTATTATCATTATGTATCTCACGGGTGCAGTGATAACCTAGTGGTTTGAACGATGGTCTCCTGAACCGGAGTTCCAGGGTTACAACCCTGGCACGCACCTCTAATTTTCGAAGTTATGTGCGTATTAGAAGCTAATTATCTCTTGCTTCACTGAAGGAAATCATTGTGAGGAAACCTGCACCTGAGAGTTCTCCAAAAAGTTCTCGATGATGTGAGAAAACTTCTAACCCGCACTAGGCCTGCGTGCTGTACCCCTCACACTGTGAGAGGAGATCCGAGCACAACAGTGGGATATTTATGGGTTGTGATGATCTCGCGGGTTCAAGATGTAAGTTGAGCCGGTCATTTGGAAGGCTTTCGTGGGAACATAGAGCCAACATGAACAACTACAGTCAACGCGAGGAATTCCCACATATATATTTCTGTATTGTGAATTTATTTATACTTAACGCGGTATACGAGGTCGTAAATACTTGTCATAGGGGAGTACCCCTATAACGCATTTTTCTACATCGCGGAACCAATCTACCGCGTTATAGGGGGATTACTTATATAAATAAAAATGTATATTATACTGACGGACTCATTGGAGCTGTTCCTCAGTGCGATAGAGCGTCGCATGGCGGACACCCCCACGAGCACGGGCACGGCGGGGTGCGCGGGAGTCAGTCCCTTGCCCTCTTTCGGCATCGTGATGCAGAAGAACGCCCGTAGACCCTCCAGGTCGTCGACCCACGGCCCGCCCAGCCAGAAGTACGTTATGCGCTCGCCGTTCATTCTGCACAAACAATATTCATATCTTAACATAACTTTTAAGTTTAGTTTAACATGTTCATCGACTGGTTTAAAGTTACCCACAGTAACTTGTTTCTAGTGTTAGGAGCAATGATTAAAGTCCATTCAAACTGTTTTATTCCATAAATTGCAATCCTTGCATTGATTGTTGCACAATAAGGACAGTTCTATGGAAAAGAATTAAATAATGATATACTTACATTCCATCCCTGGCAGGTTTGACGCGTGTGTACACATCGGGTCTCAATATGGGAGGCGTTTTCGGATTAGATTCTATCATCATCGGGGCAATCTAAAAAAGAAGCATGCAAAATAAATATTTTTTCTTTCATATTAACAGACTATTGATCACATGGTGTGTTTTTTTAAATAAATGTTAAACTTACCAGGAGGTCAAACGGCAGTTTGTTGATAAACAAGTATGTGGATGTGACGCCGAACACGTTGATTTCCCTATACATGTTATAGTGGATCGTCATCAGCGCCACCTGGATTACAATACAAATAACATAATATTACACAATTAGATATTAAAACTAACACAGGACTAAAATACTAGCCTAAAATCAAGTCTTAATAAGGTTGTATATAGTACCCGGTCGTTGCAGTGAATGGCGAAGCGCGTCGGTCTGTCGACGGCGAGTTGTCCGGGACGCAGGGTGCCATACACGCCGGGGTCGGTGTCGCACACACTCAACTCGTTGCTCATGTAGGTCTCATGACGCTCTTGGATCGTCATGTAGAATGGCTTCTGCAATGTTTATTAACAATTTCAGTATGGTGCGCATATAAGTATTTATAACGTCAACTACAACGTAATGTCAGCATTAGGCTAGTCATAATGGGCTTGTGTCCTAAAAATTTTTTATTGATTTAATTTTTGCTTTGTTAGATGTATAACCGAAATAACTAAATATTACTAGAAAATTCGATCAGTAACATTATTAATTACAACTTTTAAAAACCTTATTTGAATTTGACACGAAAACGCTCAAAACTGTCATGGCCTCTCGGATGACGTTACGAAGTGCAAATTACTACTGAAACATCACTACTGAAACGTCAACGACAACAATGACCGACACACGCCGTGTCGTCACGCCTTCTGATTGCTGTTTTCGGTTACAATGTTTTTTTTTTATGTTGTAAATCACTAAAAATTAAATTAATTATTAATTAAATTAATCATTTAATTTTATATTAAATTATTTATTCCATTGAAATTTAATAATAATAATAAAGCTATAAATACTACAATACAACTGATTTGTTCTTAGTGGACACAAGCCTATTAGGGCAGTCCACACTGACCTCGGGCACGGGTGGTGGCAGCGCGATGACGGCGCCGGGGTCGACGCGGCAGAGCGGCGCGGTGTCGGCGGCGCGCACGGTGACGGCCACGTCCGCGGCGTTGACGAGCAGTGCGCGAGGCACCAGGTGCACCACCAGCCCGCACCCGCCGCCGCCGCACACCACCGCCTCGTAACGCACCTTAACACATTACATTTGTGATCAAATACTGCTTACTGAAACTCCTAAGCTGTACATGTTAAAGCTAGCTCTAGAGGAGAGTAAAATTACGGAGAGATTTAGTGCGTGCAGGCAATAGAGGCGCCTGCGTTTTTCAAATTTTTTTTACTATAACACTTTTACGTATGACGCGATATGAATGCAATTTGCGCTTCGAACACTAGCGCAACAGAGTTTCGTGTAGGAAGACTTCGTACAGGTAATTTAAGAAACTGGTTGTATATTAGTCCGGTATGTAGTTAGTGGAAGATTGACTCACCATGACTTCGCACCGCGGCTGTAGGCAGGCCGATCTCCACGGAGTCGCCCAATGCGTGCGAACCACAGAGTACGGCCATGGATTATCTCCGATACCATTCGTCAACCTATCAAAAAGCTTGGGTTAGTTGTTTTTCTTTCATATACGCTTTCGTTTAGTAATTCGCTTATTTTGTGTTATTTTAAAATAAAAATTAGTCAGTGTTAAAAGTGTTGGAGGTTATACGTATGTGTGGTATGTAACGTACCAGTCGAGAGCATCAGCGGCGACATTCTCGGTGGATGTTGGTGGAGTGTATTGCTCGAACACCGACCGCTCGACCATACCGTAGTGCAGCGGCACCGACTCGCGCGTCACCTGACACTCCGCCATTCTGCGCGACAAACACCCACAAACATGTAATGTAGCTTATAAAACGAATGAAACAAAATTTAGAAAATCCGGCTCAGGGACAACAATTAACAAATTAAAAAAAAAAAAACAGATAAAGACCTGTATTTAAAGATGAGCGTGTGCTTCACAGTGGTGGTGCCGTGCGCTAGTAGCTGTGTGACGGCGCCGCGGCCGGCCGCGCGCTGCATCAGCGGCGGCATGTTCGGGTCCTCCTCCGCATCCGGCTCCATCGGCTCCGTCGTCATCGACACCTGACCGACACCATCAACGTCATCATTATTGTCACGTAACTGACTCCAGCACAGATTCGCAAGAGACTACAATGACATTTAAGTTTGTTTTGATAGTGTAGGGACACGTTCGTGTGATAACCATGTTTGTATAAAATATTTGGATAGAAGGCACCTTTGTCATGCAAGTGTTATCTTTATAGGCAATTTTATTACTCATCTCCATGGGCAACATTATCTACATACTATGGTTGCTGAGGATTCCTCTTCCTCTTCCTCATAATGCGGAAGTTTCGCAATATTTTGGGTTCCTCAACCGTTATCGCATCCTCATAAATAAAAATAAAAAAATCCTCTTCCGCTATCGCTTCCTCAAAAATTAAGAGGAATTTATGAGGAATTTCACTGCGCCTGCGGGTCACGTACCTACCAATACCATGGCATCGCATACGTACGCCGCACCGCGATGCACGGCCCGAACGGAGCTGTACGGCAATACCTATCTTCTCCTCCATCAAGTGTCCCTAGCGAACGACTTTTTAGCAATGCTGGATTGGTATATGATGAGCTAAGAAACCGGTTGTCAGGGGAAACAGCGGCCAAATTAATTTTTATAAAAATTAACCTTCCTATAATTAATTTTCATTATTAGTATTCAATTCTTTTATTTTGATTAATAATATAAGACTCAAGTAATTAATAAAAAAATGAAGACTGCATTCTTATTCTCGTATTTGTCTTTTGTATATCGTCTTATTTTCGAATTCTTTGTATAATGTATGTACCTAGTTACGTCCAGATAAGACAGCGCCTTTTGGGTTGGATCCGCTACTATTTATAATTTCCTATCATCCTCTTCCTCATCCGCTTCCTCATCCGCATCCTCATCCGCATCCTCTTCCACAAAAAATATCCTCTTCCTCATCCGCATCCTCTAAATTTTCACGTGACAATTCCTCTTTCTCCTCCTCTTCCTCACAATCACTTCCTCAACAACCCTACTACATACCATAAGTAAAACTACAGTTCCTCAGCTATTCACAAAACAACTCACATTAACATCGAGCGGGAGATGTGAGCGCATGAGGAACATGGGGAAAAACATTACGGTGACGCGCTCGTCCTTGCGCGTGCGCTCCACGCGACACCACACCGACACGCACGGCACCTCGCCCGACGTCAGCGGCACTGTAAAAACCAAACAATTCGTAGATCAGCCATACAATAAACTACTTTAGTGTTATAAACTTACTTAAATTTTAATAGTAAAATACAGAATTACATATATTATTTTACTGACCTTTGACCAGCCATGGTACGTGTGCTTTCGGGCAAGGTTTCAGAGGAATATCTCCAGTCCATCCACTTTCTTGTGATGAGAATTTTATTCTGCAAATACGAACATTATTTTATTATTGTCAGAAAAAAGATACGAATCTTTACAGAACATTAAATTTTATCATTGCAAAGTGGTATTGTTAACGCGATAATTACAGTGCAATGTTACCGAGCTACATGTTGTATCATGAAAATAATAATATGAGAGTATTACTTGATATATGTGTCGGACTGGCAGTTGGCGCCGAGCACGGTGTAGCCCACGCTCTCGGAAAGCAGCTCCCCGCGTGACACCGTGCGCATCCCGTCCGGCGCATCCGACGCCGGGTCGCGCACGCGCACCTACACACACATAAAACAGGCATATGGAATCCATCGTTTTCAATTTTGTAATTATTTTCTATATTTCTTTGCCTCTATGTTTAACATTATTATCCAAGGTCAATTAGCAAAAAACTGCCATCGGGTGTTAATTTCGCTTTTATAATCCCTACTTTAAATTACAAGCGAAAAACAACCGTTTAAATTGAAATAAAAAATCGTACGAGTAAAACTGGATAGAAATGAACGTGAATGATGAAATCAGAAGGCAAATCAATCGGTTATCGATCGATACGGACAAGTGTTTTGTAGCAATTAATAACGTTATCAACTATAATGCGTCACCTTGTACGTCAAGCTATCCATGAGCATATTTCCGAGCAGCACTTTGCCGCTGAGAATCATATGCTTTCTGCCGCCGAGGTCTTCTACGCGCACGTACAAATAGTTGGGGTTACGTTGGCTGAAGCCGGTCGCCGCCTCCCCGGGCTCCTCTAGTCGAACTTTCTGCGCACCCTCCGTGAATGAAACGCCTACGAAATAATATTGTTTTTGTATTACACACGCCTTTTATACAAATCCTTACATATTCCAATGAAAAAGAAAAACTAATTAATATTTTTTTCCATTGTATTTTATATGTTTGTAACTGTGTAAGATCAGATACTCACTATTGGACCAGTGCCAATCAGCGGCGACGTTCATGATACTAAAACGCAGTTTTTTAGCGGCAAGCGGGGAGTTCCATCTGTAACAATATCGTTAAGTTTAAAGTCTTATTCATCGATAATGTGTAAAGCCTTATTCATCGATTGCATTATCGATCGATCCTTTCATTGAGGTGTAAAGTTATACATTTCACTAGATAACTAAATGGCATTTTTATTTCTTTTGTCAACTTTTTATATGATTTGAAACACGTGCTCCACGTGCTGACTGTGTTAATTGTAAATTATAAAATTCATTCATTTATTCACTCGGCATAAGAGCGCTAAGTACCTATATGCCAGCGTAGTGTTCGGCATGAGGGTGACAATCTCGTCGGTGCCGTGTTGTCCAAGGCGCACGGGCACGTCGCACGTGTTCTCCACGAACAGATAGACGCGGCCCTCGAGCGCGCCGCATGCCGCCGTCAGCCGCGCGCGCTCCGTCCGGAACGTCGCCGGCGGCTCGTCACTCCTCCCCCGGTCGTCAGTCCACCACGGATCCGAGTACTCCACTTCCGCCGCGCGTTTCATAGACTGTAAATTACATTACATTAAATATTTTCATACTCGAGACGAAAAAAATCTTCCATTTCGACCGAATTTTGTAAGTCTGATTTTTTACAGCCACAAAAATTCGTTACACACCCATAGCTCGACACTAGAATTCCGCGTGTCACAAGTACCATGAACAACCCCCATATTCCTGTCGAGAACAGAAATTAAAATCCATCGTTCTTTGTAACTTGCTGGAAGTTGAACTTAAAACACTTTTAACGACTTCGGCATAATGGTCGTCGCGCAAGCGAAGTTCTCTCAGCTCCCTTTTATGTTTGGCAGTATCGTTGATGATTATTAAGTATTTTAAAATTCCACAAAAAATGTTTATTGATGTTAAGCTAATATTCTTGGATGGCTAGTACAACACTCACCTGTTCATAAACCGGCATCCAATCTTCGACCAGGGCTGTCAAGGTGCGCACGCGAGGTCCGTTCAAGCAAACGCGAATGTCGCCGGCGCATACACGGGCTCGGATTTTCTTCGCTTTAGAGAATACTGTCTGCAGTCTAAAGTCCCTTACGAGTGGCTCCATAGTTCCAGTTTCTGATTCATACAGGTCCATGCTACGGAAGAGTATGGATTAAATCAGAAAAAAGAAGCAAATATGTTAATTGACCTATAATTTGTAGAGGATAAAAATGAGACAGCAAATAATTATCGTAAAGACTATAAAGCATAGTATAGTTGTTCCAGTTGTTTTGTAGAGATATAAAATATTTGTAGTATAGAATATGATTCGAATACATTTCAGAATACTGCACTAAACAAGTCACCTATATAATGGGTTGATATAACTTGGGCGCCTAATATTTTGTGTCAAGTTAATAAACCAGTGTTAATACTGACCCGAGTTGTCCCTCGAAGGCTAGCATGTGATGCCCGGCGGAGCGCGTGACGTTGACGATAGCGTTTCTTGAGATTGCGGACAGCACGCGGTGCGCGCGCCGCTGACCCGGCGACACGTACACGCCTTCAAAGTTGTACAGCTCCGGCGACCTGCACGCACACAATATCATCATCATTCAACTTACGTCTCCTCTCCGTATGAAGGGTACAGGCCGTAGTTCACCACGCTGACCAAGTGCGAATTGGCAGACCTCACACACCTTTAAGAACTTTATGGAGAACTCTCACGTGCGCTGGTTTCTTGGCGACGATTTCTTTACTATAAACATTCTTAAGCCCATATTAAATCCTGACTAGGAAAATAAAAAACCTGGACAAATGGCGCTCTAATTGCTTTTCTTATAGTAACACTGAGTGTAGTCATGTCACGCACAAAAATCTCGCAGAAACAATGAAAAATGAAACTTACACCACGCTTCGAATAACGAAATTTGACAGAAATAGATACTTGACATTTTAAACTTACTGTTGTCATTAGAAGAAATTAGTTCCATTACTTTTCTGCAATATGGCGAGGATTTTAGACTATACCTGCATTATTTTCAAAAAAATAATACATAATTATATACAAATTTAGTAGGTACCTGGTGGTGGGTATACTAACGGTTGTTCCTGCGGCAGGTCGTTGTGCAGGTGGAGAGCGAGCGTGCCGCAGCGCACGGCGAGATGTCGTCGCGGCGTGAGGCGGGGCGACAGGAACGAGTCGACGCGCAGCGCGCCCGCCAGCTGCTCGGCCGACACTCCCCCCTCCGCGGCCTCCTTCTCTTCGATCTCACTCCCGTCCGCGTCCTCATACTCCGCAAAAGCGCCGAAATTCACCTATAATCACATTGAACGTATGGATAACATGAAATAACCACACAATAGCCGCAACATCCTTACAAGGTCGTGCAATATCTCTATACCTCATTTTTGTCGTCGTGATATAAAAGGTAAACAATCTTGGCACAACTTTTATTTACTTCATTAATTTAAAAAAATATTTAGAAGTATACAGAAATTTATTTTAACATTTAATTATTGTTTATTCTTCAGTTTTTTTTTAATTTGTGTCTGTCTTATTTTTAAATCGATAATTACATAAAAAAGACAGTGTAAGATTGTTTACCTTTTAAATCACGACGAAAAAAACTAGGTATATGTAAGTTGTTAGGCATGGCAAAATAAAGTATGATTATAATACTATGATAGAGTGAAACAGAAATTAATTTATTTATGAAAGTGAATTCATTTAATTATGTTCCGTATCAGGGGGGTCACTTACAACAGGATTTTCTTGTGGCAAGTATTTCTCATGATGAAACTCGAATGGCGGCACCTTTTTCTCTTCAGCAGGCATCAGACGCACTCGCCACATTTTCGCGAATACTTTATCTGTAATCAACATTCATGCTATAAATATGGATCAATTTGGTATATATTACTCTAATTATTTAATATTCCTACCTACAGAAGTATAAACCTACAGAAGCCAATATTGTCAACTGGGTAGTTATTTTCATGTTCTTATAAATGAAGATGTGCGGAGAAGTTTATTTCCCCTTTCTGCTCCTCCATATTAAAGCACCTTTACGAAACGGGGGTAGATTCAAAAAAAATTACGTGCATAAGTGTATCATTGATACCTACATGAATGAATGATTTTTGATTTTGATTTTGAATGAAACTACTTCAATTATAGTATGATATGTGCATTGTATGTGCTTGTCTGCTACAAGTGTATACTGACCTGAGTTCGTCCTAGTGAGGCGGTACTCGTGCGACTCCGACACTGGTATCTTGAAGTACGCATTCTGTTCCCAACGGTTAAGCACCTGGTTCAGGCTCTCGAGCACGCACTCCACTTCCTCGTTCTAAACGAACATATTAAATCAAATTAAAAACTATACAGGTTTACGATAAATATTAAATTATATATTTGTAATTCTTTTTGTTTAGTCCATGTCAGAAACTAGAGGTTGAAACGGTCGATTGGTTTAAAAAAAATTGTGAGCTTTCATTCCGCGAAAGATATGTTAAGCTGTCACTAGATAGTAGTGGTTAAGCCGTGTTCCCTAGTGGACTATCAACGTGTCGATATAATAGGATGTAATGTGGTAGTATCTTACGCAATCCGGCAGCGGGTGTGCGACGAGGCGCGTAATGGCCCGCGGCACGGGGTAACACCACATCACGGTGCTCGCCCGCAGCGCCACCTCGTATGCCATCGGCGCACGCGCATCCTCCCCGCTCAATATCTTGAACGCACCGCTCCTGAGAAACAATTTTCATGTTAGTATCGGTTGTACAAGTTCTCTAATTTGTTGGATCGTGACTATACTCAAGTGTTTCATAATTTAAAATTTTATTTGTTTGTTATTTATATACATACTCGTATATGTATATTCAAGACAAACGCCCGATACACATAACTTACATGGTAACATTTGATATGCGTAAATGTTTTCACATTTGCGTATATATTTACAAACTAGTACTACGTCCGTACCTCAGATCATCCTTGTAGTAGACATCTGCTGTGCCGCTATCTATAGAGCGCGGTGGCGACGGCCTCACCACCTCAACCTCTTGAGACTCTTCACTGTCTTCCAGCGATGCTACACTTTCCCCAACGATATTGAAAGTGCTCTCGTATAGAGCTTGTTCCTGGTAAAAAAATATTTAAAATATTAACACAAACTTTATTTCATGTTCGCATTATGTAAGTATATGTATGTTTTCGTCGAGTGGGATCACCTTAATTCGCAAAATTGATTACCAATCAACTAAGATACTAGCACACTGTGACTAGTCATCATGCACCAGTGTCGGCATTCTGTACTCGACGGAAAATCCATTTATTCCCGACCGCGCAAACAGGGTTATGTTTTTCGAACGTATGTATGTATATCCATTTCTTTGGCCCTACAACCCAAACGACTTGACAGATTTTTAACATTGTTTAATTTTTAACACTTAAAATTAATGTTTTAATTAATATCTTTGTGTTTTGCATCTAAAGATTACTAATTTAGGTACTTTTATAAGGTCTTCGATGATGAGCACGTCGGTGACGCTGCGCAGGACGGCGTCGAGGACGGCGATGTCAGCGGGGCGCACGTCGACGGCGAGGTCGGACAGCTCCACCGCCGCTCGCAGCGTCGGCTCGCTCGCCGCGCCGCTCTCGCCCGACCGCCATGCCTCCCACGCCGCCTCCGCTTGTATACTACGAGTATTACGTATAACGTTAAGCAGGCTGGCAACTTATTGATTGCCGATTTTACGGCTAAATAACAAAAAAAATTGCAGTTACTTAGTTGCCCACCCAATAATATTAATGATAGTACCATATTGTTCGAAATAAACGCATAATTATAGCAGTAAGCAATAAAAGACAGAAGTATGAACATACCCGATAGAGACCGGCTGCACAGCGACGTGTTGTTTGGGTGGTTCGTCCGGCGTATGCGTGGTGAGCAGCAGCGCGGTGATGAGTGCGCGCGCACTGAGCCGCTCGGGGCGGCGCGCGCACGCTAGCTGCGCCTCCAGCGACTCCCAGCCCGCGGACAAGCCCCCCGTCTGCACACCCATTTGGCACATGCGCACATGCACCTGCTCGATGCCCTTTTTCGCTACCGAACGCACAAAAACAAAACGTTAAAAATGACTTCATAACAACGTAAATTGAAATTTGCAACATGCATAACGGACATAACTTGAAAACGTCTTGAACGATTTAGTTTTATTTTATTTTATTGGTCATACAAAAGAAATCGTGGAAAAAAATTATATGAAAGAATTTTATAGCTAATCCGTCATAAATCATAACAATTTGATGTTTTGCAGAATAAGTTCTACTGAGAATCAAGCCAGCACAAGTAAGTCAATATATTATCTATCTCAGATTTAAACTTACCCGCTAAGGAATACAATGTGGTGATATGCGGAGTTTCAGATTTTGGTAACGGCTTCAACGTCGTATCTCCGGTCAGGGCACAAGAGACCTGAATAAGACAGTTAACATTTCAAATATGTCTGAAATAACAATACAAACATGTTTGGATAAATATATTGTGAATGTTACTCACCAAAGTGGCGATAATTTTAAGCCGTCGTAAGCTCTCAGGATACAAGTCGATGGAAACGGGTCTATCGATGTCCAGTTTCACGGACCACGTATCTCGGGTGGCGTCCGTGGACGTACCTGATGAATAATGTTATTTATTACAAAATTGGCTCGGAATATAGAACTCTTAATTACTTACTCGTTAATTAAATTACGTAAGAAAATAACTATACCACGTTTTTTTCGTCGTGATTTTAAAGGTACAGAATCTTGGCACTACTTTTATTTATTACATGAATTTAAAAAAATATTTAGAAGTATACGGAAATGTATTTTAACATTAAATTATTGTTTATTCTTTAATTTTTTTTAATTTGTGTCTGTCTTATTTTTAAATCGATAATTACAATAAAAAGACGCTGTAAGATTGTTTACCTTTTAAATCAAGGCGAAAAAAACGAGGTATAGATAGTACATAATATGTGTAGGTACCGGGCAAGGTGTCGAAGTGCAAGGTCGCGAGTGAGGGCGGTATTTCAGTGTCGGGATCGCGCTCGCCTTCACGCGTCGTCAGCAGCGGCGCGTGCCACGCCCCCTCCTCCTGCCCCTCACCGTGCGCAACCCACAGGTTGAACAGTGACATCTGCGCACACACAATGGTATAGTAAGTTAGTACGTACGTAGTTAGTATAGCTGGGCCATTACAAGCGTGCAGACTACGTCATCAATCATTTTATCATATCCCTCGATCACACCTATAGGTACATCGGAACTCTCACTCCCACATTCCAGCGAGAGTTCCGATATACCTATAAGTGTAAACGAGAGATATGAAAAATGATTAATGACGTAGTTTGCACATTTGTAATGGCCCAGCTATAGCTAAAACTTAGGTGTGAATATTACAAGTATTTTAAGATATATTTTAAAATTAACCCACCCTAAGTCCTTTGACTGCCATCTTCCGCCAGTAGTACAGGTTCGGCTGGGAGAGCGTCGCATGTAATATCGGTAAATATTTGGACTGTCGTCGTGCGAACTGAACTTCCTCCTAAAAAAGCATGCAATTGATTTAATATAATTCGAAAGCGATTGTCCAAATTAGGCAGGTCTGAATAGCGTAGTGAAAGTGTACAAAAATAACTAATGTAATACATTTTTTATTATTATTTAGTATCTGCTAATAGATTTACAGAAGCGACGACTGGTAGGACATATATCTAACAGAGTATAGTTTAACAGAACGTACCAGTATATCAAGGCAGGAGCGGCCGACATCAGCCTCGCGTACGGTCTCTGTGAGACTCTTGCTGCCCAGCACCGACTCCGGTTCGGTCTTCTTGCCATTTTCTTCAGGCGTGTTAATCACCAACTGTCAGGGAACAATAATCGTTTAGATAACGGATTCAAAAAGCAACTGCCTGTCACAATAGCAAACACGACTACGATAAATATCATGTCGAGCTATCATCACGAACACGTTGAAAGTTATTGGAAAAACAATGAAAATGACATTTTTAACTGACTTCATATTGGGTGGTTATTTATTTAACACGTATGCAATATGCATCCATATATAAGTGTTTCAAATGCAAAATATACATACAATAGTAATTACTCTTAGTGCTATACACAATAAAATATATTAATTTGTTTTCAATCTTTATTACTGGCTTACAATTACGTGAACTTAGGAAACTGAAGGAACTTACAAAATTTTTTAACGTCTGTAATTTTTATATAATTTCTAAGGTATTACCGTGACGTTGCCGTGTTCTTCTTCAACGGCGGTGTTCTCTACGAACAAGGCGCCCGGCATCAACACGTCGGAGGGCCGGAGCGAGTGCACGATGGGCGACTGTGGGTCGTCCAGTATGTACAGCGCCATGTCAATACGACCCATCATCATGAACACTTCCACTTGGTGCCATGGATTCACGCTGGTAACGTAGAATAATAAGAATATGAATCATTTGTTCCATTAACAGCTTAAGTACATTAAAATAATGGTAATAATGGTACATAAAAAATAAAAAGTAAAGGCTAAAATGGAAAGGGAGCATTCAGATTATAGCGTGGTTGGTTTGCAACCACAGCCTCTGATATTTCAGTGTGCCCCCCAGTTGCGCGTGAACCTGTGAGCGATGCGGTTCGTTATAGTCTAGAGTCTAGGGCTCGTCTTAAGATCGTAACAGACGTTCCAATTTGCTTGTCTATAGTATATCCTGAGTAGTTGAAACGA
>LGAG01000004.1:211798-261556 GCA_001278395.1 Lerema accius
TCCAATTTGCTTGGACATAACCAGCCGACCACGATCAAGTCGGAATGTGTAAGATTGTTGGTCCAACCATTGAAACGTCTATAGTATATCCTGGGTAGTTGAAACGACGGATCCGACTTGGTTGGATTTAGAGTATCTATAACTATATTGTAACGTAATAGAATAACCTGTTATTGACATGTTACGACTTACGACCCAATAAAAGTGATTGTTGATTTATCGATCACGAGAAAATTATTGTAATAAGACTATAAATATAAAGTAATGTTAGGAACACAACAAAGTGACAAAAAAACAATAATACTGACTTCTGAATGAGAGATGAGTCAGAGCTATTCTTTTTAGGTTGAGGCGGTGGATCCATTCGGGAGGTAGACGGCTGCGATTCAATGCCCGAATCGGAGACTGCTATAGCTGTGAAAAATAATGTTATTTTCATCAGTACGAGCCTTAGTTATAGTTACTTATGATGAACTTAGGACATATTATACTAACGATTACCAACCGGATTACTAACATTTACTAACAGTACCAACCTCCACTAACAGTACTATCTTCCGTGGTCTTCACACTAACCAATTAACGATAACTAATATTCTCATTAACATCTATCACTAACAGGACGTAATAACCAACTAACAGTCCCCCCTTAGTCCTATTCAAAGTTTTGTTACAATGTCCATGGGCGGCTGGGGTTGGTGGTTCTATCAGCTCGTTTACTATCTTAAGACCATAAAATAATAAAGTTACAATTTCATACGACTTAAGTAAGATGTAAGTGACAGTAGTAAATAGTTGTCACTACTGTGTACTGCACGTACTTTCATCCCCGTTATCCTCATCGGGGTCTTCGTCGAACACATACAGCGTGGACAGAGGGCACCACGTGGGCGTGTCCAGAGTCGTCGGTGAAGAGTCCTCACTGAAACAAATAATTTGATTGAACAAACCATTATTAGTATATCCTACTTATATTATAATTATAATGTGAAAATTTGTGATGATGGTTGAGTTTCATTAACGCACTAGTCGCTTTCCACGATTGTAAAAACTTTGTACTTAAATTCCTCGTGTATGGCGGAAGGACTGAACGCAACAGTCCGTCTATGGGCAGCCTTTGAGTTGACAAGGTTCTAGCACAATATAAAGAGACTTAACAATAGTAAACTCCATAGTGAGTGCGCTCGAACAACGCACACATAGACATTTGTGTACAGATAAGGATTTCGGTTCGGTTTTGAATGTGTTTTAGAACAAAATCTTAATGATGTGTACGTGCTGAACGTAGGATAAGAAACGAATACCAGAGTTTTACTAGTAGTCTCTCTATATTATAGTTCTAGACAGTCTATCGGTTATAAAGATGTGTGGTATTACCGCTTGGTGCAGGCTCGCTGCAGCGCGGGCAGCACGCGCGCCAGCATGGCCAGCTGCTCGGCGCTCAGCTCGATGGTGACGTCAGCGGGCACGTTCACCTCGATGGCCGGCCCGCACGCCAGCATCACGCCACTATACAACGGCGGCGCGAACACACCTTGCAAGTCCACGCTACACACAAACATGACACTGTACTGAAACTGATGAGGGCAATGATATTCGCTGTAATAATAGTTGTATTCTTTTCAACAATATCCACCAAACTATTTAAACTCGGATAACTAAGCCCCCCTCTACTATCTACGGTCGGTTGAATGTGAACGAACGAATTAATAAATACAAATGTAGGCAATTATAATAGTTATTCGTCGGATAAGTAGTTGGTGCAATGCCAATATGAGTATCTGAATCCTTCTGCATAATACTTACTTATGCAAGATTGGAGTGTAATTAACTGATGGAAGAGGTTCGGCCCAGTTAGCGGCCGGGTTGACGGTGCGCTCGCTTCTGGAGCGCATTGCCTTCATCTGAAATTAAATAGTGAAATTACTAATATATTAAATATTTCTTTATTTAACTTTATCAATGTTTTACTTAATTACATAACGAATGGATTTAAAAAGTCGTCTCTTTATAATAGCGTCCCTAAAAACGTAAAGAAAACTAGTGTTTTAAAGAGTCTCATACATTATCGAATGATATCGGTTTCATCAGATCGAGTAATAAGTAGTATAAATATTTTATATTGAGAGGTACCTGATTGAGCATTTCTCGTATCCTGGACGATCGTATGCCGACGCCCTTGACTATGATCTCGTGTTGACGGCTGTCTAACGCATTGCCGGTGGGTCCCCAGCCCGCCTCGGTCAGTGCCGACAGCGATCGCCTACAAACATTACAACTCTATATAAATATGATACTTTACGAAATGTAACACACACACACTTATGTCTATACAGACAATACAATTACATTATACAATTGTCTGCACTTGTTGATTCTTCTTCATTCTGTCTCATTCTCATTTTTGAGTATTAAAATTATATTCTTCCTTTAGAAAACATGTAGATATTAAGGTAACTGACCTGCATATAGGATTTTGCGGATGCGGGCGGCTCTGTATGGCTCCAAACTGAAGAAAAAAAACAACATTTAATATTTAAGAATATATTTATGTTTTCCCAATTTTATACGATACTAGAAGACCGGACAGACTTCGTTTTGTGGCATATGTTTTGGTTGTTTCCTTAGTTTTCTACATCAGATACTCCCGATCTACAATTTTTGTAAACCTATGGTAAATTCTCATCATATTGGGCATACTTTGCTATGGCGTCGGAGTACGAAAACGTTTCCCTATACAAACCGTATTCTAGATTAGGGCTCTTCATAGAGGCAATAAACATGTCAAGGTATTGCCAGAAATGTCACATAGTGTAAACGATTAAAACAATGACTACTACTCTTGCGTTAATATGGCTGACCACGTGTTGCAATGTTAGAGTAGAGAAGTCCCATACAAACTTTAAATTGTAATGTCTTTTAGTACCGTGGTTCTGTCAAGTCAGCCCTTTTTGGCGTGATGCTCTTTCAAACACAAAGACAAACAGGTCGCCCCCAACTTTTATTTTTATTTTTAAATTATATTATAGATGTATGTGGTGTAGTATTATACTCACATAGAAGATGAGCGTGTCGTCTTGAACTCCGTCGTACTCGCCGGCGCTGACCACGAGCCGCACGCCGCCGAGGTTGAGGTGGCAGTACGGCATCGGGAACGGAGTCACACTGACCAATGACAATGCATTCAATTAACTATACACGAATATAACTCACAATAAATAAGACACGATTTCGTAGGCGTATCGTGTGTGCACGTGGACACAAAAGTTAAAACTGAGACATAATAAAACATGCCAAAACGGCGTAGGTCTAATAATTAAACAAAGTCTTTTCCAGTTTATTTTATTTTCGCAGAATACATTATCATTCCATCGGGGACACGATGATGTAAAAAGCGCTGTAACAGTAAAATTAAATAGGTCAGTTTAACTTGATAATTTTTATTTGAGATCATTCTGATTAAGACAAATGGTACATAGTAGTGTCACAGCAGACGATTCATAGAAAGATTCCTACAATATTGCAATGGTGTGGCCATACTGACCTTTTCTCGAGCGGCACTGGACAGAAGGAGGTCAAAACTAAGGTCTTTCCTACGAGCGTGAGCGCCTCAAGCACGTGTGGATGCAGCATTACTTCCAAGGGCGCGGTTCTCACCGTCACCTCCAACATGTCTTCCCGTTTCTATGCAAAATACGACAATACTAAACCACACGCAATTATACGCAAGCTGAAGTACTCACAATGTAAAGTAAGAAATAAAAAACAATTTTATTTTCTAATAACTTTATTGTAGTTGCGATTCTTGCTTGAGAATCTTAATAAAAGTTGTTTTTTGTTGGTTATTTAACTAGATTAATATTTATTGGACCGATTGTCGATTGTTTGGATAAAATTAAAAATCAACCAAACATTACAAACCCTGTTAGTTCGACGCGGCTTTGTGATGAACTCTTCCTTCCAGGTCGGGGGCAAGCTGGAGGCACTATAAAAAAAAATTTAAAATGTTATAGCTGTTTTATGCACAGTAAAATATATTTATGTTATGTAGGAGTAGATTTGTCAATGATGAAATAGCTAACCATATCACATAATGCTTTGCTTATTAAATTGCTGGTTGTTATTTTTTGTTATAAGACTCACTTCAAACTGAAAATTTATGATTGGTCAAGGACAATAGACAAATGAAGATAAGAGTATAAAGGACATTATAATAAGTATAATAGCCAAAACAATACTGACTGCGCTCGTGTAACGGTGCATGTGAAGAAGTTGATAGTCTTTCCATCGGGGGTCTCGCGGGTCTCCAGCACGCGGCCGCCGAGCACGCCCGGCATCCAGCCGTACCCGCAGTCGCTCCTGTCGGAACACAGACACGTTAGTAAACTATACCACACTTTTTTACACACACACACACATAATCACGAACTCACGCAAGCACGCACGTAAACACGCAAGCACGCACGCAAACACGCACGCAAGCACGTACGCACGTACACACACACGAACGTAAGCAAGCATGCACGCCAGCGCGTACACTCGCACGCATGAAAGTGAGACCGAGACACACACACACCACACCTTTTTTGCTGTCTATAATTAGCAAGTCCATAAAAGAGTTAGAGTAACTTACTGCTTGAAGTGGTAGATTGTACAGGAGGCTATCTTGAGCCGGAACTGTTCGTAGCTCTCCTGCAGGTCGATGGTCGTTATCGAGTCCTCTATTAGCAGTGTCAGCTTCATATCTTCCGTTAAAAATGAAATAGAAGCGCGGTTCACCACCCATTGGAACCAGAGCAAAGTCCTCAGCTGGCTCGCTGTTGATAAACGATAAATGATTTCACGTTCAAGAATCTTTATATAATTGGAAAAGATTAAGTAATTCATAATCATAACACATGAAATTCTTAAATACATATTTGGATATAGAGCATATCATTATGTAACATATAATAAACGTACAACTTTCTAAAAGACATTCATTAACTTATTTGGATGATTTATATATCTCTGATTTGTAAGTATTTGTGACTACTCGACAATTCTATAATTACTCAATATGGATTACTTACAGGTGTCCTGCGCCGAACGTGTTTGGAAAATTGGTATGAGTTGCTCGGACAAGTTCTCCGAGGAAGTTTCCTCTGACGAGCTTCGTAATTCACCGCCGGGCCTGCAAATCAATATGAAGTTTTAATGACCTTTACAACTTACACTACCTCAATCCTATTATTCATTAAGAAAGAAAGAAAAATATTGCAAATATTCCCTACTCTTGCCTTTCTAGGTATGAAGGTAAATGTACATATGGGTTCAATCTCTTGGTGGATTAATTGGTTTATGGGGTGTTGATCAAAACGTGGTTTACGAAATTTACCTTATTAGTGGGGCGCTGGAGGGACGTTCCAACTGCGACTTGGGCAGTGGTATCGGCGTGTTCGGTCGACGCAACAGCGCTATGATGTGCGCCACGCAGTGGAATGCTGCTCGAATTGTGTGTATCTGTTGACACACGATTGCTCATTACTTTCCTTTTGTACGTGTTATTAGGAACCCGTCATATCTGTCCCCTAGTTTTTAGGCTAATTTGTATCTATTGCTTATAAAATTAATGGGAAATAGGTATTGTTTTTCGAGACATTACACATTGCTGTCGGATCAAATACTGATAAATCAATAAGTAATATGACTGCAAATTATGTAGGTGTATTTTCTGTCCATATAAATTTTTTTCAACGCTACGTTGGCTCCTCTGTCCATTTATTTAATTTGAGATATATTGTCAAACTTTATCGCCTAAGTGAACTGCTAGTTCCTAATAACATAATTTGACATTGACTGTCTGTCTGTCTCATGTGTCGGTATGTTAGCGGCGCAATAAAGGGCCGGGCGCCGTGCGTACGTGTGTGCGTGCGTGTGTGAGTGCTTGTGTGAATGTGTGAGCGTGCAGCTTAGAGCAGTACCTGGTCTTGTGTGACGTGTATGTTGACGGGCGGCGTGTCACCGTGTATGTGCAGTCCGAGCGACAACAGCTGCCGGTCGCCTTGTTGCTCCGGCGGCTGGTCGGGCGGGTTCGACGGGTCCGGGGGGTTCCTCTCCGTGTGCGTCTGACAAACACATTCTCATCTAATTTCTACACCTAGTACTGCGAGTACTATGCACGCATATGATTAAGTAAACCTCTAATATTTAAAAATGCGTAAAGATTCTAAAATAGTTAAGTAAGCAATGTAGTCCGAGGATGTTGTAAAAAAGAAATTTTTTATAATACTTACTTCCGGAGATCCTGGTCGCCTGTTGGACAAAAAAAACTCAATTAGATATAAGAAATAATTGCTTATGTTGGAAGAAAAATATCAATTGTTTAATTATTATTGAGAAATTTAATGTCAAATTACTTGTAAAAATGAATGTAAGGTATGTAAAAATCGTTAAAACGATTGCTAATCGTACCTTCCGGGACCTCGGACAAACTCTCTGAAAGTCGTTGGTTTGTAATCCATGCCGCCTGTGAAATATTTCTTTCTCTGAAACAAAAGACGATAGGTAAACAATGTCTGACAATTTTTTTTTATTTACTTAATTTTTTTGTAATTTTTATAGAAAATTGTCGCATAACAACGCTGTTAAGTCGATTTGTTATACACGAATTTATAATAAAAGCGAGTGTAATGGAGGTTACCTGGTCTTCCTTGGAGGGGGGTGGGCGCTTCGATCTGGGGGGCGGAGGCTTGAACTCAGATCCCACCGTCTTGGTGACGAAGGACACTATGATAGTGGACTCTAGTAGATCGAGCAGCGTGCGCGGCTCGGGGTCGATGACCGTGCGCGACTGCGAGCGGCTGCGCACGAGCGCGCGGTCCTTGTCGGTCATCCGCGAGGGCGGACACGACTCCAGTGTGAAACTAGATATGCCCGTTATCTTCACCTTCCACGGGAATGACTGGTCGAGGCGCACTGTGTTGCAATACAGAAAACATAAGTGCTTAACTTTTTTTCGTAATTATAAGAAATAAGCTATTTAATTTAATGTAAAGTGTAAACAACACAAACAAAACACGTAGCGTACAATTGTGCATGAACATATAATTTTATTATATTTTTGCGTATGCTACAAATTGATTATCTCCTTATTTTAACAGCAGAAAATAAAGCCGAAATGCATGAGGGAATAGAATTATTATTTTAAAACTATGTGATATCTATTAATCTCCATTTCATCCTCGTGATATTAAGGTGAAAAAGGTATGAGTTACGGTGGAATATTAAAGGTCAGAATTTGATATATGAAATTTTGAATTATGCGTAATCGTTTTCTTTTTCGTTCAATTAATAAATAAGTCGTTTCGGAATGTTTTACTTACGTCGCGGTGGTAAGTAAGTCGGTATTCCTTCGTTGACGTATTCCCAGAGGCCTTGGGCGGCAGTAGTCACCACCCATTTACCCAAGCTGTAAAAAAGTTATTCACATGAAAATTTATTAATTCGGTAGTTTATTAATTGTAACTATAAGTGCTTTAAAATAATATTTTCAAAATAGGAGATGCTTAAAACATCTCGTTAATCTCAACCAGAAATGTAAAGCCCACTTTAGGTAAAATTTTTATTGCAAATACCCCCCATTTCCAGCAGTCGGGTTCTTTTTCTTTTTAATGAATAATAGTTAGTTACCTGAAGACGAGCACTCGATGCAGCTCGGTGGCGTGTCTCTCCATGGCTTCGTGCACGGTGGCGGTACCGAGCGCGCTGGCCGTGCTCGACGTGTTGTACACGAGCAGCGCGCCCGTGTCCACCGACACCAGCGTGCGCCGCAGCCGCTCGTACACGCGCACCAGCTGCTCGCCCTCCCACAGCTTTGACACCTTCGACTGTTCATTAATACGTCATGTTTTTTTTATTTTATATATTTTGTGCAATCTATATTGTCATATTGTGATGCTCGTTAAGCGAGCTATTAGTTTCTAAGGCGAAATATTAATAGTATACTTGGATTTCTCACTGAAATCCCCCCTAAACGGCTGGACCGATTTTAGTAAAAAGTTGTGATGAGTTTTAGAAGAGTGAGTATGATTTAGGATGACAGTTGAACGCGTGTGTGTTGTGTTGTTGTCGAGATATTTTAAGGGACCGGCCAAATTATTAGAAAAATTTAAGCATCGTCAAAGCGAAGTCACCGCTCGCAAAGTCAGTCACCGTCACCGTGAAAAGAATTTACTAAATCCTAATATATGTATATTTATGTAATAAGTATAGTATGCGGTATAGTAATACCAATTGGGGCTGTGGTGGTGGCGGTTGTTCTGGACGTTCGCTGATCGACTCGGCGCTGCGCGTGCGCCCGTGAACGAAATCCGTCACCGAACCACCGCGACTGCCGCGTAGCGTCGCCGCCTGCGCACACACAATATTCACTTGCTATGGTAAAGGAAAACATAATGAGGAAACCTGCACACCTGAGAGTTCTTCATAAAGTCATCAAAGGTGTGTAAAGTCTGTCAATTTGCACTAGGCCTGCTTGGTGGACTATGGCCTGTACTCACTCACACTGTGAGAAAAGATCCGGCCCCAACAATGGGATAGTTATTGGTTGCGATGATGATGAGACGGCAGTTGGTAGTGGTATTGGTAGTGGTGATGAAACTAGGTATTCCGGATTTAGTTAGTCCGGAATTAGTTGCCGGCCGGGATAGACAAATATTTGCGTTTTGATCCTGGGTTTTGGTGACATTTAAATCTTTGTCAATGCCACCCTATTACCTTTATTATATTAATGTAAATATATTATGTAGGTAATTACCGGTGGAGTGGGGCGCCGGCGATTGAAGTATTTTACAGAGGACATCGACTTCATGCTGCCTATCTTTGACGATGATCCTGTAATATAATCATAATGATATAAATGCTAAAGTTTTGTCCATGTACCGAACACCGCCTTGAAAACTGCGAATCGCTTGGTCCTACTTCAGGCTATACATTCTGGTATGACGAAGACCAGATGCCGGGAAGCGGTGACACCGAGGGGTTCGTTTTTCAAGGTTTAGTACAACAGAGGAAGGGGCCCTTGAAATTTAATGCAGAATTTCTTCAGAATAGCCATAAGTTAATCGCCAGCATGAGGTGCCGATCGTACCGGTCGCCGTTATATACATTAATGATTGTAGGCGGCAATCGAGTGGGGCGTAAGCCAGTTTATTGTTCTCTCGTCTAACATCGTTGTATAGCATATACTATTTCTATCTCCTTCTAAAACTACCTCAGTACAAAATTATGACTACTTTCGAAGACGACTACTTACAAGCGCGGGACGGACGGACGGACAGATGGACGGACCTACGGACCGACGGACAGACGGACGGACGGACGGACAGACGGACGGACCTACGGCCCGACGGACAGACGGACGGACCGACGGACAGATAGACGGACAGATAGACAGACGGACGGACCGACGGACGGACCGACGTACAGATAGACAGACGGACGGACCGACGGACAGACGGACGGACCGACGGACAGATAGACAGACGGACGGACTTACGGGCGGACGGAGAGACAGACTGATGGACAGATTGACAGACGGACGGACGAACGGACCGACAGCCAGACGGACGGACCGACAGGCAGACGGACTGACAAACCGCGGAGGCTTAGTAATAGGGTCCCGTTTTTACCTCTTAGGTACGGAACCCTAAAAAACAAAAATATACAATTTTAAACAATATAACATAACATGACAATACATTTATTTAGAAAAATTGCTTTTTGTACTCCTGGACACTATTGCGCCTTACTTCTCGAGTGGGACCGTATTCTATGAAGACCGTAAAACCTTAGGTCGTAGTCATTGTACGGTTTTTACTGGGTATGACTATTATAATCTTCGGATGGCGAGTCCTACATAACCACATCAGTTGGCCCACTGAGCCTCTAGCCAAGTACCCTTTCTTTCGAACGCTCACGCCAATCGCTATCTTAAATTGTATGGAAATGACATGAACCACGCCATTTTTCTATTGCGCATTATAGATAGCGTTTGGCGTGAGTATTCGAAGGAAAGGGCATTTGGCTAGAGGCTCTCGTATGCGTTACATTGAATTTTAGTTCCACTCCCTCGTATATCCGGAGAAACAAAAAATTAACTCACTAGCTTTCGGCTTGAGGTACGGGCGGTAGACCAGCCAGCGTACAAGTAGCGGGTCGAGATTGACGGCCGACGAGTCTGTCTCTATAGCGATGTACTCGAGCGCGTCCGCGCGCGTTGCGTCGTCGCACAGGTGGACGCGTATCTTTACAGACGGCCTGCCATCGAACCACATACACCTTATTACTATGCGAATAAAGTTGAATATTCTACTTACTTTTTGATGCCTTACCTTTAAATGTTTCTATAAAGTTATTTTAAATAAATAGTTATTTAAAATTTTCTAAAATCTATATATAAAGCTAAAAATATTTAATAACTAGTAGACACGCCCTCGCTTCGTTTCGGTGTACCTTTTACCTGCTATCTCGCGGTAACATAAACGTTTCCCAAAACGTATTCTAGATTAGGGCTCCTCATATAAGCAACAAACGGCGGTGTTGCCTGAAATGTCACATAGTGTAAACGATTAATGATATCCCACCTATCAAATTATGACCAGTAGTTAGGAGGGCAGAGATGAACATACATACCGGTCAAAATCATAACCCTCCTTTTAGCTTCGCCGTAGTCGTGCAATAACCACTACAAATTGTCAGTTTTTTCGATATTGCTGACCACAGGATACAATGTTGGAGAAGTCCCATACGAACTTCAAATTGTATTAACTTTTGGTACAGTGGACCGATGTTAATTAAATAAAGCCTAAGAAACACCCTGTATTAAGGACTAGAAGTCGCCGGCGGCTCCGCCCGCGTAATTTTCCCGTTTCTGGAATTTTTTTTTGCTGCTCCTCTCCTATTCATCATAGCGTGATGTCATATAGCCTATAGGTTTCCTCAATAAATGGACTATCTTACACTAAAAGACTTTTTCTAATCGGTCCAGTAGTTTCTGAGATTAGTGCGTTCAAACAAACAAACAAACAAACAAACTCTTCAGCTTTATATATTAGTATAGATTATGAAAGTATTTCATCCATTGTTCTGTCAAGTCAGCCATTTTAGCGTGATGCTCTTTAAAACATACAAACAGAACTAACTTCCATTTTTATTATAAACTAGAATTCGCCAGTGGCTCCGCCCACGTACTTTTCCCGTTTCTGGAATATTTTATTTTGCTGCTCCTCTCCTATTCACCATAGCGTGATGTTATATAGCCTGTAAGTTTCCTCGGTAAATGGACTATCTAACAGTAAAAGAATTTTTCAAATCGGTCCAGTAGTTCCTGAGATTAGCGCGTTCAAACATACAAACTCTTCAGCTTTATAATATTAATATAGATATAGAGATTATAATTATAATTATATACTTACATCGAGTTCAATTCATAATCCGGGGCAGACAACACCCAGCCAATGTTGCCTTCGTTTCCATCTAAAGTAAAAAACAAAAAAAATATATTTTCAAGTAAAACAGAACATGTAGTTGTTATTTATATCTATTTACTTTAAAAACGCAACGTCAAATAGCTATAAAAATAAAGAGTAAATTTACTTATTAATTCCACTGCAGTCATTTTGATATTAATGGCGTGTAGCGTGCCCATCTTGACATTATCGGCCACCGTGAACTCGATCCCCGATATACGGACCACGCACTCCAACGCGATAGTGTCTGAAAACAATGTTTCATCAAATTAATGCTGACGACCCGTATTCAGTAATAATGATTAACAGGTTTTAGAGATACAGTCATTTCATTATATCTGCGATGCTACGAGTGTATAGTGTCATTTGGTAATTGTGTAATTTTATTCTAAAATCTAATTCGTTGACGTAAAGATTTTTATGTAGTTAATATCGGAATTTATCTGACTGAAGCTTACTATCTGGAATTTAATTATGCAGTAAAGTTTTAGCGTGTAAACAAATCATTTGACGAATGACGACCTACCTTTCTCAGTCACTACCTAATATAGACCATGATGACGATAATGATGATGATGCAGACGTACCTTTTTCTCTGCTGATGTCGTCAGCGAGCGTGGTATCCTTGAGCAACGTCGAGAAGTTATCATTGTAGAGTGATCGCAGCACTTCTGCAGCGACGCACACCGCGGGCGGCGTCGTGTAAGTTGTAATGAGCGCTGCAAGTAATTACCACCACATATACATACATACTGTGGCGACTACGCTCATACGTTGTACAGTGACGTCACAACCTGAACTGCGCTATCGAAGTTTTATACATCGACAGATATGTATTACTTTACTCAACGATTGTGAAACAGGCCCTAAGTCATAAAATATAGTAAAAATAATAATGCTCTATTGGATTTTTCGGTAGTTGGGTTTAGTTTTTGAACGAAAACGAATGAAGGTTGGAACCACTAGACAAGCCACCTTATAAAGTGATCAACGTTGCCCATAGACATTAGTAATAGTAGCATCAATGCAGCATTCTAACCGTTAGCAAATGGAATTACCGAGATATGCTATTACCTTGACTTGTTAAAACTTTTTAGACAGAATGATGCTTCGAAGCCAAGATAATATTATACTTACGGAAGTGAGCGTTGCCTTGTATGTAGATGGTATTACGCTCCTTAAACAGTTCTTTGTACAGCAGAAAAGAGCCTTGATACACAATCGTAGCCTCGAGAAGGGGTCGATCCTGATGCGAGGTCGGAGTCGAAATCTGAGCCTATTGAATAATAACAATTAATTAATCTAAAGTTCAACCATGACTGTATGGACTTAGGAAGTACTTTATCACACTTTGTCAAAATTAAAAAAAAATATATATCAATTGTTCTCCAGAAATAAATTAAATAAGAACACATTTCAGAAAATAAAAATAATATTTTGAAAATAATTAGCGCTATAACTAAAGCGATAATATCGTAACGCTTATAGCAGCCTGCGGCATGCCTGTTTCGATATTTATTAAGACAAGATAAACTTCTACTCACCGTGACATTTTGTATGTCAGTGTGAATTTCCAAGTAGGTAGCTTGCCGAATGGGGCTTTCCAAATCAGGTATTTCGCACGCCGCGAAGCAAACTCTGCAGACCGAACAGATTAATTACTACATTATCAGTTATCACATTACATTACAAAAGGCTTGCAGCTTTTTTTAAGTCTTGGTGAACATGCACTTATACGCTTTGAGATTCTTTTGCAGTATGGTATTATTGACGTAAAATGAGACAGATGTATGTAGACAGCTACCTTCTAGGGTAGAGTGGAGCGGTGATTTGTCCAAAAGCTCTGTCTACGCCTACGTGGAGTGTAGCGAGCGGCTCGGCTGGGAGCTGGTTGAGGGCGTGGTCCCAGGGGGTGAAGCGCAACCCAAACCTTTTGATATTGAATTCGATGAACCGCCGTGGAATATTCTCCGCGAGCGCCTCGCATTCTTCTACTGTTAGCGGTGGAACCACTAATTCTGCACAAAAAAAAATTGATTATTTGAGAGCTGCTGCCAACAAACTGTTCTATAGTTTGGCAGAATAGTTATTAAGCTAACTTCTGTACTATTTTGATTACAATAAATAAAAAAAAATTAAAGAACAAAGAGTTCCTAAAAAGAGTGTAGAGGTGACAATGAAGACCGTACCAAGAGTGTAAAACTAAGAAACAGAAGTTAAGATGACTAACCTGATTGAGACATTGCTGGTATATCTTTCAGTAGTTCGTAGAGGCGCTGCAGTCGGTGCCGCAGGCCGGAGCTCACGTGGATCGTCAGCGGCCGCACGCTCACACGGATCCGTTGCTCCTCCTTCCAGTCGCTGCCGATATACAAACCAAGTTTTGATCGAACAACATGATCTCGGGTAATAGTACAAGTGTCCAGTACTACAAGTAGCAATATCACTGGCATTGCTACTATGCGATTGTGACCATTACATGTACCTACACCAGTAGTGCTAGTGTTAAGTACAACTATAACCTTTTTGTCTTATCTTAAGAGGGATAAATAAATACACTCAACCTTGTAATTTTTTTATTTATTTTCAACAGCTTTCTTAAAAATTTCCCAGTGAAGACTTTTCAAATTTTACTGTAGGCGTATTTTCCTGGTGGCACACAATATCGCTTTGCTAGTGACCATTGGAAAACAGTGTACAAAAGAGGATGTAATCAAGAAGTACCTGTACTCAAAGTCTTCCGGCGGATTCTCGTACGGGCAGACACTTGGTAACGTATGTCTGTCGTGCGCTATTTGTAAAAATATCGCAGGCGACATATCGAACCAAGTTTTATCTCTTTCCACCTTGCGTTTATTCTCAGTCGCTCGACGGTAACGCTCGTTCAGTTCTTCATCCTCGCTGTCTGACTCGTTTATGATGTCGTCTTCATCAGTATCCTAACATAGTAATAATGTGTTACATATACGATATTTAAGTTTAGAATAATGCGTAAAAAAACGTTCTGAAAAATTGGCTTTTTCTTTTGTTGGCCAGTTACTGAGATAAAAGTCTCATTTATTTAAAGTTTCTCGTTTTTAAATTTCTGTAATAAACGTATACGCACTTCAATCTCGGGGAACTCGTCTATTTCGTTTTCTTCGGCTAGCAGCGCCGTTTCCACTGTGTACGATCCGAGCATATCTTCGGGCCAAATGTAGTTAGATTCCATCACATTGTCCGTGACCAGGTACGGCGTTGGCAGCTCTTGAGACTGCAAATAACACGAATTTGATATGAACTTCCTAAATTGAGACGTGATGTTAATAATTGCATATTTTATAGTTTTAGGTCTGACGATGGTCTTTAAACGCTCTTAAAATTTAGATTGCATTTAAATAACTAATATTTCTTAATACTCGTAGTAAAGAGATAGAAAAATAATACTTAACATAAAACTAAAGTCTGTCATTACTATATACATATGAGAAGTTTTTCATGGGGGGTATATTAATAGGCATCATTTAAGCCCGTACGTATCAAGCAGACATCGAGTCGAAAGTGTGTCACAATATTTTTGTTTATTAATATATTATGGGCTTAGTATTACATAACAAAGACGCATCGACTCGCTTCTCGTTCGCTGTCTGTTTGTCACGGGTAGTGTCCGGTGTATTTTCGTACCGCATTCAAGTCGACGTATCCGCAGACGCACTTCCCGCGCGAGACGAGCTGCAGTGCGCGCACGCCCGCCTTCACGCGCACTAGCGTGGGCGCACGCGCCAGATACGACAACACCATGTGCGCCGCGCTCAGCTCCAACAGAGGCCGCGCGTAACGACGACCATTGCTCGCGTCCGTCTCCATACCCTTAAGTTAATTTATTTATGAAAGCTTATTGCACATTACATTGTCTAGTAAGAACGGAGGGCTTAATGCTTTCTGTATATTTTCCACAAGCATATCATCGAGTCAAACAGAGAGCGTGGATAATTGTAAAGAACTTTAACTTGTTAAGTTTCCCGTAAACAATCACCTTAACATCCAACGAACCAAACAATCAAACGTCTTCGGTACAAAGAGTAGATAAAACGCTAAATAAATAAACGCTAATACCCCCGCACTAGGATTCCCTGTGTTGCGGGTGGCATGGACAACACAAATAACACATCACTAACACCCATGACCCGAGAACAAACATTTATCTGTCACATAAATATCTGCCCCGGCCGGGAATCGAACCCGGGACCCCTCGCTTTGCAGGTAGAGTCACTACCAACTAGGCTACGGGGTCGTCAGAGATAGCCATCTAACACGTATATTGCTTGCTAAACATAACCAGACATACATACATAGTTTTTCAATCCATTTGATTTTTGAAGAACATTTGTATATGATTATCGTAACAGACTTGAAAACCGTAAATGCTCCTCGGAAGCATCTTCCTGGTACTTACTGCACCCTTCTTTCGTCACACCACGTTTTTTCGAGGGTTATATATTTCGAGCGTATGTATATCCATTTCTTTGGCAAGCTCTTAATCAAAGGACCTAAACGGCTTAACGGATTTCAACATCATTATCATCATAACCCATAACTATCCCACTGCTGGGCTGGGGTCTCCTCTCACAGTATAAAGAATACAGGCCATAGTCCCCCACACTGGCCTAGTGCCGATTACCGGAGTTCACACCTTTAAGAACTCTATAGAGAATTCTCAGGTTTGCAGGTTTCCTCGTGAGGAAAACATCGAGACGTTTTCCGTGCCTTGTGCATTAGAGGTGCGTGGCGTGGGGTTCGAACCCACGAATTCCCGTTTGGGAGACCAACCTTCGAACCACTAGGCTAGGCTATCACTGCTATTATGCGAATTTCGACATAAATGGAGTCATTTGATTCGGATCGATTGTGAATGAGTTATTCTCCAATGTCCACATTACATTTAATGACTCCTGGTGTTGCTCGTGTTAATAGGCAAAGGTAACCAGTTACCATCGGTTGGACCATCTGCTTTTTTCCTTAGCTCTTCAGGGTATTAAAAAACGCTTGTAAGTAGGCTGCGGTCTGAAAAAAATTCTAAGATAATAATTTCCCATCTCCCACTCACCTTCAACACGAAGGCAACCTTATTTAAGAAAGCCGATACTAGAATTGGGAATTCCCGAGCCGGCGCGGGGGCCTCGCCGACTCCATCGCGCTCCGACCACGACGGGAACCACGACCACGCCCACTCACTCCAGGTCTCGGTTTTCGGAGCCTCCGCACTCGTAGACACCGGACCAGCTACGTCCAAATTAATTATCAATTATTCAGACTGCTACATTTAAATAACTACTAAGAACGTCACGTTTAACCTTTAATGACTAAACGGAAAACAACGTCAAAATTATGAAAATGAAACGGGACAAATCAAAAAAGTGTTATCATTTTGCGTCTATTTTTAGAAAAAATGAAATGTGAACTCCGATGACAATTATTATAGGACACGGAATACAGAACAAAATTAATTAAGCTCGTGCTACTTGAAATATTTAATCGGATGATAGAGTAGCCTGGCCACACATCTATACTTTTTATTTGAGTCTATAAAACTTTAATTAAGTAAAGGTATCTTTCAATGGTCAAGGATCTGATTTACTAACTCTATCGATCAGTATTGTTCATCTACATTAAACTGCCACAAAAGGAAATAAGGTAAAAAAATAAAACAAATTGTCTTAAATTATTCGTTTATTATTATGTTATGATAATATAAGACTTCGCCTCAAGGACACGCAAGCTCTTTCTTATTAAAAAATACTAATGACACGTCTTTTAAAACTTACAAACGCAATGGACGCATCAGTATGATTTCGATATACGACGGCATCGGAATTATTAACAACGACTGCGCAGCGTAATAAAAAAATGATGCTTAGCTTCGGAAAACAATCCATTACCCGAGGTTTTGCAAATAAAACAATATTAATTTTTTTTATTTTTTTATTTAATTATCAAATCATTATCTTTCGGTGAAGTCTCCTGGCTAGCGACCACTTTCTTGATTTAAACAGCCGCCAAACAACTCGTCGTGTTTCGGTTGCAAACTTGAGTCAGTAGGTACCTTCTTTCTTTCTTTTGTTTCCTTGGTCGACAATGCATCGGTGACGGCTAAGGTGCAACTGATATTCTTTGGCGACGATAACCACTTACCATTTCGTGGTAAGTAGAATAGATAAGAATTCCTGCGCAACTTGACTTCTTGCATGCAAAGAAATAACGAAGCCCAGCACACCGTTTCAAACATATCGGATGGTATATGTTTGCTATCAAAACGCAGGTAATCTCTGTGCGTAGCATCTTGAGGGCATGGCGTTGTAATAATGCTTTGCAGGGCTGCATGTTTGCACAGCTTTTCACTGATACAGCAATAATTAAAGTGGCATTGCATGATGTTTCTTTTGCATTCTCATTCATAATAAAACATTAAAATATAATATAATGCTCTGCAGATATGAGTAAAAAAAATCTTTGTACAATAGAACATCTCGAAAATTATGCGCTGCACCGCTGCTTATATCTAAACATTTTAAAGGTACATTTGGGTGTTACACAAGCTTTTGCAAAAAATATCAGATTGTATTTACACTGCGCAGGCGATGCGAAGACTTATCCAAATGATGCAGTTAAAATGCAAATCGCATTCTTGCTTTTATATTTACGCTTTTAAAAGAATAACAACAATTTATACCATGAAATAACATAAAAGTAATGAACTTTAAATTACTGTAGAAGGCAATGAATCGGTGTGACAGTTAGCACTATATTAAGGGTAAAAAAATAGCAAAAGTAAAGTAGGTTAGGGGAAAAGAAGTGGTATGCAGTTAGTTACCTGCTGGTGCGGGGTTGGGCGGCGGCTGCGGGTGCGGCGCGGTCGGGCGCTCGCGCAGCAGCCGCAGTAGAAACTGCAGTTGGTCGCTCGTCACGCCCAGCTCCAGGTTGTCAGAGCGAACTTGTACCGACAGGTTCTTCGCCTTACGGTTTTGCAGTGACACTAGAGTCGTCAGTATTCTGAAAGCAATCAAAAAATCAAAATCAAAATTAAAATCAAAATTAAAATCAAAAATCATTTATTCATGTGTATCAATGATACACTTATGGACGTCAATTTTTTTGAATCTAACCCGGTTTCGTAAAGGTGCGTTAATATGGAGGAGAGCACATCTTTTTTTAAAAAGGAATAACAGTACAATCATTTTATTTTCATTTTAATTATTACATATAATAAAAAGGGGTTTCGCCTTTTAAAATTACGCCTTTTGAACGCGTTGGTGACGCGCGTTTGATGAGTGCAATAATTTTATTTAGGATCACGAGGCAGACGTTGTGTTACAACAAATTTGACGGTTATAGTTTGGTTGATCTCCTAGTGTCCTGCATCGGCTATTTTCATGAGCTTTTAATAAACGTACATCATTAGTTTAAATAAGTTTAGCTGATCCCTTGAACTACATCGATAGTAGAACCGCCTGGCGTCCAATTAAAAAGGTCCCCATTAAATAAATACACCACATTTTTTTTATTATAATGGTTTTGTCGTTTAAAAGAATTTCAGTAACAAACACACGTACACTAGAATTTTATAAATGAAAAATGTACGGAAAATAAGTCGATATGTACCCAATTCAATACTTTTAGTTGCGCTTATCACACATGATATTGAGCAGGTATAACATTAACCTAATATCGAGTGCGCAGCGGTCGAGTAGAGGCTCCTGGTAGTACCGAATCCTGCCGTCGCAGTCGCTGCGATCCAGACACAGCGTGAAGTCGTCCAGACGCACCAAGCGACGCACGACGGGGTCTTTCTCATCTATATCTGTAATCAGACCATTAAATTTAAATAGACAACGACAATGACAAATTGCGCCAGCCCTCTATCATTGAAACAAGTTGCGTCAGAATTGATACACTGGAATTATTTCACTTTAAATTATAATTATTTAATTATAATATTTTACTTTAAACCATTTATTAACTTTAAACATACCTGCAAAAGCTGGCTTCCAATCAGAATCTGCGCTGTCGATATACAGCCATTTTATATTGAGGGACAGTACTATGTCATCCTGTACATATTTTACAATCAGCGACTGTATAGTAACAGAGATGTTACTGACGACACGTCGAATTAAGCCTCGCAGGCCCCTTGGAGGAGATGGCACCATCTGGTTCCTGGATTACATGCAAGACTTGTTAATAAAATTTAATTTAAAAAAAATTACAAAGTTACGTTTTCTTTCTTTGTTTTTTTTTTTTATTTATCTACAATTCGCAATATCTTACCTAGCTGCTTGAGGTTGGCCATTCTCGTCTCCAGTATTTGGAGGATTGAGACTCAAAACACATTCTGGGAAATAAAACAGCAGAATTAACATAAGTAATTTAAAGTATAATTTAAATAAAAAACGTGTAATTACGGAATATCAAAATAAAATTTACCAATGGTGTTTATAGTGACTTCGATGGGTTCTGAGGTGATCTTTGTCCATGGCACACTGATGAGAAGCTCATGGATTCTGCCCGAGACCAGGGTGAAAGGTAGGGCAACCTCTCGCTGCAGCACATCAGGTTTCAACACCAAATTATGTAGGGTCACTCCGCCCCCCCACAAGGAGACCTGATGAAATAGCGAATATTTCAAAATAAATTCATTATCTTAATACAAACAGCGTACTTTTGCCACTGAACTCCCAAACGATCAGCCAATTAAGATGAGGGATCCGATATTTAATTAAAACGGTAGTTCTGATTTTATTACATCTCACCTGGACATCTGCAGGTTTGAAGTCTCTGACATATTTATCGACGTAACTAAGCAGGATGGGTGTTACGTACGACTCCATAGTAAACGAAAATTGCTTTTCGTTTTACTCAGGATGGAAATCTGTAACAAAGGAAAACAGGTGCTTAATTCTTAACTTTATTCGGATTAAAGAGAACCTCAAAATATGTTTTTAATAATTTGGGTTTAACTAAATCAAAATACGTATTACTTTGTGCCCAAAATAACATATAACTTTTTAATACGGTTTTTTTTTTCTTAAACAATATTTTTATTTTAAGATTTTAAGCGGCGCAATGGATATTTAAGGAGCGCCAAAATAAACTAAACCGTCGAGGACTTCCCTACTTTCCTATTTCATCATCATTAGTTTCCTAGTGACAGTCATACTACGTGAATAAAATCTTATCAATAGAAATTCTTCAAGCCCAAACACAGGGTGAGTTCTGTAAATCGTTGAGGGGTTCCCTCGACTGTCTTTCGGCTTCATAATCAGATCGACTTCAGACCTTAACATAATTGTAGTGCTTTAATACTCAATGAAGAAATTAGTAAATGCACTACCCATTCCTAGCATTTTGGACAGTTCCTCTCAATTTTCCTATGCCATGCTATTCCAATATGCCTGGTTTCCTTATCATGTGACGACCCTTGGTATATTTTCTTTTTAACCATAATTGAAATCGGTGCATAAAAGACGAAGTAATCAGCGAAAACACATAAAAAAACATAACCTATACGGTCCAGATCAATAAACCTCCTTTTTTGATATCGGTTAAAAATAAATGCCGGTTAATTCATTTCTTGGCCCAAAATTTTAAAAATCTGAGAATAAATCTGCTGCCCAATTTAAGATTTACAATCATACTCATAATATCATTGAATCATCAAATTCATAAACTTAATAAAAATGTTGAACTGACTGACATACATGCTGTAGCCTGTGTAAACGGATAGACCTAGAAGCATGAAACTTGACACAGCGGTTCCGTATGAAGTGTAGGAGAGAACTTAGAACGGATTTTAGGAAATTCACAATTTAAGGGGGGTGAATTAAGGGATGAAGCGTTGTTAAAAACTTTGCCGATTTCGAAGCTAAGTTTATGAAAATTGGTACCTACTTAGCTTTTCGGTAATAAACCAAGAAGTATGAAGATTAATTTTTTTTTGGAAAATCAAACCCCAAGGAGGTGAAATAAGAGTTAAAAGTATGTTTGAAAATGCACCAAATTTTATAACCAGCCGTTTGCAAATTCGTGTTGGGTTTATGATTGAAAGGGATAAAAAATCTAATTCAACATTTTTTTAAATCAACCTCTAAGTGAATAATTATCGCCTTTAATCGTAATGTGAAAATTGATATTTAGATTTTTTATAATAAGCCTGAAATTACGAATTTTAGGAAAATTAATCGCTAAGGGGGTAAATAATTGAATAAGGGTATAAAATTTGTGTAAAAATCAAACAAATTTTGAGGCAAGCACTTTGCAAATCAGCGTTTGGATTAATGGTCAAAAGGGATGAAAACCTTAATACAAAGGTTTTTTAAAATTAACCCCTAACATATACCCCATGTCACCCCTAATAATAACATCGAAATCGATGGACCTAAAAGCGTGAAATTTTCTACAGATTCCTTATGTAGCGTAAAGGAGAACTAAGAACGGTTAAAATTCACGTTTGTGTTTAGGTATTTGGTTGAATAAGATGAAAAACCAAATTCAACGATGATTTTAAATCAACCCTTAAGGGGTTAATATAACCCTTAATAATAGTTCCGACATATTAACTTGTTGCTTTGTACTCAGCGGGGCTTTTTATTTAATACCCCTAATGAGGTATTACTGGCGTTGCAAACTAATGCTATTGATGCCCTTCGCACTAAATTACACAAGTCATGTTATGCTTCTTATGCCACTGTTGACCACTGATTTTCTGGTTTGGAGCCAACCCTGGATTTGGCAGCAATTTTATGATGAACCCATCAACCGTTTATAATACCACAATGAGTTTGCAACTCTCTACGTCTGGAGCTAACCCTGGTAGCAGCATGACGTCATGTTATCATAAACATGAATTGTCCTCAGGATTGTCCCAGTATGCAAAATTTTAAGTTCCTACTGCCAATCATTGAGGGATCCTCTGGTTTGGAGCCAATAATTCATGTGGCAGCAATTTTATTGTGGACCCTCCAACTGTCTATCATACCCTGTTGGGTGTTCAACATTTCATGTCCCTACTGTTAACCATTGATTACTTCCCTTGTCTGGAGCCAATCCTGGCAGCAACATCAAGGCATGCTTATCCATAAACTTGCATTGTTATCGAGACTGGACCAGCATGTAAAATTTCATTTCCTTATTGTTAACCGTTGAGGAGTTCAATCGTCTGGAGCCAATCCTGGCAGCTGCATCACGTCATGCTTATCACAATAATGGTTTGTCATCGGGACTGGACAAGTAAAATTTCTACTGTTAACCGTGGAGTTCTGTGATTTGGAGCCAACCATGAAGGTGTCAGCAATTTTATAGTGGACCCACCAACCGTTCATCATACCCCAATGGGTGTGCATAACTTCATGTCCCTACTGTTGGTGTTCAATCATCTGGAGCCAATCCTGGCTACAGCATCACGTCATGCTTGTCACAAACATGTATTGTCATCGGGACCGGACCAGTACGTAAAATTTCATGTCCCTAATATTGACCGTTGAGGAGTGCAATCATCTGGAGCCAATCCTTGCAGCAGCAGCAGCAGCATCACATCGTGCTTATCATAAATATGCATTGTCATATGGACTAGACCAGTATGCAAAATTTCAAGTCCCAACTGGCGAACGTTGAGGAGTCCTCTGGTTTGGAGCCAATCCTGAAGGTGGCAGCAATTTCATGGTGGACCCACCAACAGCCTATTATACCTCATTGGGTATGAAAATTTTCATGTCCCTACCGTTAAGCATTAATTAGTCTCCACGTCTGCAGCTAATCCTGGTAACAGCATGACGTCATGTTATCATACACATGCATTGTCATCGGGACTGCGCCAGTATCCAAAGTTTCAAGTGACCTTTGATGACTTCCCTTGTCTGGAGTCAAATCTTACTGCAGCATCACTTCATGCCTATCACAAACATGCATTGCCATCGATACTGGACCAGTACGTAAAATTTCATGTCCCTAAAGTTAACCGTTGAGAAGTTCATTCATTTGGAGCCAATCCTTGCAGCAGCTGCATCACATCGTGCTTATCATAAACATGCATTGTCATCGGGACTGGACCAGTATGCAAAATTTCAAGTCCAAACTGACGAACGTTGAGGAGTACTCTGGTTTGGAGCAAACTCTGAAGGTGGCAGCAATTTCATGGTGGACCCACCGACCGTCTATCATAACACCTCATTGAGTGTGAAAAATTTCATGTCCCTACTGTAAAGAATTAATTAGTATCCACCTCTGGAGCTAATCCTGGTAGCAGCATGATGTCATGTTATCATAAACATGCATTGTCGTCGGGACCGGACCAGTACGTAAAATTTCATGTCCCTACTGTTAACCGTTGAGGAGTTCAATCATTTGGAGCCAATCCTTGCAGCAGCAGCATCACATTGTGCTTATCATAAACATGCATTGTCATCGGGACTGGACCAGTATGCAAAACTTCAAGTCCAAACTGACGAACGTTGAGGAGTACTCTGGTTTGGAGCCAACTCTGAAGGTGGCAGCAATTTCATGGTGGACCCACCGACCGTCTATCATAACACCTCATTGAGTGTGAAAAATTTCATGTCCCTACTGTTAAGAATTAATAAGTATCCACCTCTGGAGCTAATCCTAGTAGCAGCATGATGTCATGTTATCATAAACATGCATTGTCGTCGGGACCGGACCAGTACGTAAAATTTCATGTCCCTGCTGTTAACCGTTGAGGAGTTCAATCATCTGGAGCCAATCCTTGCAGCAGCAGCATCACATCGTGCTTATCATAAACATGCATTGTCATCGGGACTGGACCAGTATGCAAAATTTCAAGTCCAAACTGACGAACGTTGAGGAGTACTCTGGTTTGGAGCCAACTCTGAAGGTGGCAGCAATTTCATGGTGGACCCACTGACCGTCTATCATAACACCTCATTGAGTGTGAAAAATTTCATGTCCCTACTGTTAAGAATTAATTAGTATCCACCTCTGGAGCTAATCCTGGTAGCAGCATGATGTCATGTTATCATAAACATGCATTGTCGTCGGGACCGGACCAGTACGTAAAATTTAATGTCCCTACTGTTAACCGTTGAGGAGTTGAATCATCTGGAGCCAATCCTTGCAGCAGCAGCATCGCGGCGTTCTTATCATAAACATGCATTGTCATCGGGTCTGGACCAGTATGCAAAATTTCAAGTCCCAACTGACGACCGTTGAGGAGTACTCTGGTTTGGAGCCAACCATGAAGGTGGCAGCATTTCATGTAGACCCACCGACCGTCTATCGTACCCCAATAGGTGTGCAAAATCTCATGTCGCTATTGTTAACCATTGATTGCTTCCCTTGTCTGGAGTCAAACCTTGCAGCAGCATCACGTCATTCCTATCACAAACATGCATTGCCATCGAGAATGGACCAGTACGTAAAATTTCATGTCCCTACTGATAACCGTTAAGGAGTTTAATCGTCTGGAGCCAATCCTGGCAATGGCATCACGTCCTGCTTGTTATAAACTTGCATTATTATCGGGGACTGGACCAGCATGTAAAATTTTATTTCCTTATTGTTAACCGTTGTGGAGTTCAATCGTCTGGAGCCAATCCTGGCAGCAGCATCACGGCCTGCTTGTTATAAACTTGCATTATTATCGGGGACTGGACTAGCATGTAAAATTTTATTTCCTTATTGTTAACCGTTGCGGAGTTCAATCGTCTGGAGCCAATCCTGGCAGCAGCAACACGTCATGCTTGTTATAAACTTTCATTATTATCGGGGACTGGACCAGCATGTAAAATTTTATTTCCTTATTGTTAACCGTTGTGGAGTTCAATCGTCTGGAGCCAATCCTGGCAGCAGCAACACGTCATGCTTGTTATAAACTTGCATTATTATCGGGGACTGGACCAGCATGTAAAATTTTATTTCCTTATTGTTAACCGTTGTGGAGTTCAATCGTCTGGAGCCAATCCTGGCAGCAGCATCACGGCCTGCTTGTTATAAACTTGCATTATTATCGGGGACTGGACCAGCATGTAAAATTTTATTTCCTTATTGTTACCCGTTGTGGAGTTCAATCGTCTGGAGCCAATCCTGGCAGCAGCAACACGTCATGCATTGTCATCGGGACTGTTCCAGTATCCAAAATTTCTGCTCAATCGGACACCGGGAAGTGGGTTAAATGTTGTAAGATTCCACCTTCACACACACACATGGCAATTTGTTATTTTCGATGAAAGTTTACATGAGGTTCTGTTCGTGACGCACCCGCACTGATTCCTGCTCCCCCTATACGCCTCACCTAATAAATGGACGACATCTATCGTTTATATGCAGAGTAATATACAGTATACAGCCATCGACTATATAAGTTTCTTAAGTTACTTGAATTAATTAATATCGTAATTGTATGACAGTCACGCAGTCTATTTATTCGCAATATGCAATTATAATAATAAAGGGTAAAAATAAAACCAATATCTTGTATTTAATTTTACATGATTTATTTATTATAAATTATTTATGTTAAGAGGGATATAAAAATATAAATTCGAGTATATTTTTTCAAAACTTTATTTATTTTAATAACGAAAAATAATAATACACAGTACACATTTATTTAATTGTTCGAATATGATAATTATGAATATGATATACATAATATTACCACACCTCTAAGTAAATTTTCGTCGAAATCATTTTTCCTTGTTACACCTCCTGCGGCATCTTGAAACGTAGTAAACCGTTGACCACCACATAATGATCATCATTAGTAGGACTACTAATACAATGAATCTTTATAGTGGTTATAAGAATTTTCATCACATTCTTCAACTTCAATATAATATTATCATCATTGTTATCAACCAGATCCCAATACCGATATAGAAATTCAAAGACGACAAGTTTGTTCAACAAAAGTAAATTTCTCAAAAAAATCGATATCCGTTAAAGCTCGAGATGGTTAAATAATAATTTCCGATAACGAAGGTATTTTTAGCTTAGGTTCGTTTAACCCGCCCCGCCCGGGCGCTACCCGGCCGTCGCGTCGCCTACGCGCCTGAACTAGGGCAAATCCCGGGAATTTCGGACGAATGGCAGCCCCACCCACCTACACTACCCAGAACTGAATTTCAAGGTAGCGTTGTGTTCGTTACAACATTATGAAATATTAATGTAATTAGGCATATCGACAAAATAAATAAAAAACATCATTATATTACATACAGTAAGAGACTTAAAATAAATAAGGAGACAATAGGTGCGACATTAATTTAATTATTATACGGATAAGGTAGGGAGGTGTGAGCGATTTCGCTAAAAATCTTATTACGAAATTAAATGAAGAAAATTATATAAGTCCAAAAGTATCACCAATCGGCTATAATCAATCGGTTTTTCACTAGCTCCCATATTTTATACACCTTCCATCCCACTGCCCATCCGTAAAATAAAATGGGTGCACGTACATTTAACTTATTTCAAACTACGACACAGCAAGGGTGACCTTTTGGTAAACGAAAAAAGGTGGATAAAAAACAAATATTAACTAAATAAGCGACTACACAATAAGCAACAGGTTTACAAGTAAAAAAATATGAACGCTAACATAGAAATAGACATTGAACGAATACAAGAACAAAGATTACCTCAACGGGGTATCAGGAGTGGAATCACCATAATTAACACAGAGACACACCGTCATGAAAGACGGCCGGGCGCGGAATATCCTTTGTGCCGGATGCAATTTATAGGTGAGCCGATGTCAATAATTTGACGCAAGCGCGAGATGCGTTCAATTGCATCCCCGGGCAGAGCTCGAGCGTTGCACCCCGGCAACACCCATTCCAATGCCGCCTCATCAAACCCACGGTCCTACCCCACACTACAAGCGGGAGAGTTACCTAACAAGCTACCCCACTAATTTCCACTCCTATAAAGTTCAAATCAATATTATCGCTTATTAATATACGATAATAATTAAGTGATATGGAAGGCTAATCGATAATAAAATTAGTATCAACCCGTGTCTTTATGAAACACTTGAACCAAAGGGTTTTAAAGTTTTGCTTTCTTCGTCGTAAACCAGAACGAAAATATTTTTCAAAAGTATAATCGATACATAATGACCCAATATTAAATATTCAAGATGCAAATTAATAAACAACTGTTTCGTATCTTTACTAAAATGGGAGATAAATTACGTAAAATTACGAATTATACCGCAAATTGAAAAGTTTATATATCGAAAAAAAAAAATCATTTCACAATGTCTGTCGTCTGTTTAGTAATATGTCGGGTAGGATGTAGTCGCCCGCGCACTTGAGGGCAACACGTTGCCGACATGGGTGTCTGTTTTATATGTCGTCTTTTCTTCATTGAGTTTGTACATAAAAAAGTGTGAAACAATACATAAAGAAATATAAAATCTCGATCTACATAATATGATTACCATTCGATTTGCGATCACCTCCAAGCGAGGATGTCGGCCGTGCAGCAATCGCTAACGACTACAAACAGTCAATCTAATTGACGTTCAGGTTTTACAAACACAAGTTACAAGAAGTTAGAAGCGGCCACAAGTGGCGACCACTTGTCATCGGAGTAAAAAATTAACCAGTTAGGAATAAATTAGAAAAAATCTACCACATTTGAAAATCTTTGTCATAAAAGAAGTTGGGTCTTCCATCAAAATAAAGCTGCTCTCGAAAAATTAGCTTCACAATAATAAGTGAAAAACAATGTACTACAGGTCCCTGACTATTTGTTGTGACCTACAAAAGCTATTTTTTTGGAAAAACTAAATACACACTTTTGTGGATAAGATAGGAATGGTCGAGATATTTATAACAAGTTTCCTTAATTTACTAATTGATCATACAGCCTAAATATTTCATGTTTTAAATACCAATCACTATTTTCGGTTACTAGGCAATAGGAATACAGATCAAGAAAAAGATTTTCGACACTTGTATCCTCCCCTATATCACATAATGGCTGTGAAACTGGACTTCAACAAAAGTCCATAGAGAACAACTTTCAATAATTCAAAGAGCCGTAGAGAGAAGTATACTATGGTTAAAACTAAAAGTCAGAATCAGCCATAAAGAAATAAGGTGGATAGCCAAACTAAAAAACATCATGATTTGTATTAATCCACTCTAATGGAGATCAAGTGGATGATTCGGAGCAAAGAAGAAAAATGAAGCAGTGTGGTGACGGTTTGGTATACAAGGGACAATAAAAGGAATTGAGGCCACAACAAGAGATGGGAGGATTAATTAAAATTGATGTTGTTTGATTTGTTGCTTAGAGAAGCATCTGACAGATTACAAAGGAAATTGTTAAGTGAAACACCATGCTCAGAGATATCTTACAGACAACTCAAAATATATTATTTGAATCTGATATGTTCTTAAGCTTGGAATATTAAGCTAAAATAAAGGCTACATTATTATTTTTTTGGTTAGTAGGTCCTGTTAGTGATGGGTGTTAATGAATGGAGCATGGAATTTAGTCCTGTCAGTAAATATTAGTAGTCCCGTTTGTAATCAGTACTCTCTGTCCTGAAATTGCTCAAAACCCCTGCTGAAACTGCTATTTGAAATTGCTACCCCTGAGATTTAGTAACAAATTCACTAACTCTTCACATAATAACTTGAAGCTATTTTTGAACAATAAACAGTACTCGGACTGCCAACTGCTCCAGAATGATATAGGTATGGTTATGGAATGGAGCAGACAAAACAAGCTTGGGTTCAACAAAAACAAGTGCTCTATATTGTCCTTATCCTAGGAGCACAATATAATTAAATTATATTACCATCTCGGTAATTATGGTCCTGCCGCAACATGTTAGCATCAACAATCTAAGGATCTTGATGCATGCAGATCCTAGTTGTAGTGACCATATTCATACCCAATGTACAAAGGCATACAGATTTATGGGATTCGTCATTGGACAGATACAACACAGGAAAAGTATTGCTGCTATGAATCTATTTAACTGAAGCCCACATGAAGCAAAATATAATCTTATGCTATAGAAGATTCTTCAGATTGCTATATTTTAAGCAGTATGTAGTAGGTCAGCCACAGCAATCAACCTATTGAAAATGTACTCAGAAACACAATTTCAACGTAACAATCATAATTGGGATGATGTGGTTCAGTTTTGGAAATTTAATTAACATTTGCACCCCTTTGGACGAAATAGCATTTACATATCTAGCTGTGCCAGTAACTTCTGTATGGTCTGAGAGAGAGTTTTCTGCGACAGGTTGTATATTAAATAATCGAAGAAATATGTTGGGCCACAATACAATTGATAATATTATATTTTTTGAACTAAAATCAGAATTTGTTATCTTTATAATATGTACTTATAAAATTAATGTTGCAGTCCAATCACCCATTCTGTTTTCTTTTTAATTAATAAAAACATAATTATTTAAAAACCAATAGTTTTCTTAACCGGATATCACCGGTGAATCTCCGGAGGTCGGCAAATCACCGGTGAATCTCACCAGTCCGCCAGATTCTGCTCTGGAGCAAACCCTTAGTCCTGGGGTAAATTTTACGTAATAGCAAATTAAATTGCCGTATACCCTCAAAATGGCGTTTATTGGCTAGTTATATTTACTACACATGAAATGTATGTAAGTGTAAACCTCATTAGGTAGTCGTTAATAGTCAAAATGGAGTTCAATAATTAACACCAGGCGGGCACAAATTCTGGAAAATAACTTGCTTCAAGTGTGTAGGTAGAACAAAACACCAGAATTTATTGCTTTTCGAGAATTATGTCTATGAGTAATATTCTATATTATACCTAAATACATATGCTAGTAAAACATATTTTGGCAACTATAATTTAAAAAATTAGACACTTAAATGTGAACTAAGGAAGTGTTTAATAAAATTCGGGCGCGAGTATCGATCGATACCACTGGTTTTAAGTTCACCATTTTGTTGGCGACAGAGTTGAATTATGTAGATATCTTACCTGTTTACGAGGTAGGATCTTGGTGCCCCGGTAGCGACATGACCCTACACATGACTTTAACTTTAACTATATCAATTCAGAATTTGGAGTCCAAATTGACTAAAACAAACTGCAACAAGAATTCTACCAATACCAATTCGCCGAATGTCACAATGACATAAATGAGTAATGATGTAGACGTGTGTCGCTCTCTAAAGGAATCGAATCATGTTTAGTACAATGTTTGATCATAATGTTCCGAATGATTCGGACGGAGAACGAACAGTTATAAAGTACTGTATCACCTGGAACTTGATTGTGTATGGTAAGATAAGCCCACTGCCCATATTATATTTATGAATATTTCCTTATTACTTTGATTTATGTATAAGCCCAAGTGTGTGGAAGTTTGTAATTTTTTACTGCAAAAAATAATTAGCTAGAGCATGAGCTCCTGTAAATAAATAATGTGATTTTTTAGCTAATTATTTAGGAGCCTAATAGAGTAATTGTAGCGACATAATAATTACATTATGTTTAAAAAATGTTAATTTGACGTGATAACGTCGTATAAATCGATGAACATTGGCAACATACAGGAAAATAATTATGTCAGTCTGTGTCGCATACTTAATGATACTTACGTTCCGCCTGCAAGTAAGAGCGCGAGCATTGTATTATGTATTTTGTATTGTATCTCTCTTCTCGCGTGACATCATACAAGCAATTCGATAAATTTCGATATGTTCTGCTACTTAAACGCCGCCATGCGAGCTTGTTATATATAATATAATAATATTTGATTAAAGTAAGCAAATATTCGAATATCAAGTGCAAATAAAATAATGTTAATTTATCGAAAAAAAATCCTTCGTGTATTACAAAAAAATATATAATTTAGTGATAACAATTCAATATAATTCATAAAATTATGCATTTTTTTTTCAATGATTCATCAAAGGCCATTTTTCCAATTTTACCTGTTACATTTGACTTTGACTGATTTCTCAAAGATGACTTTTATTGAGCTTCAACTGGGTCTCTCACTGAAATAATTAAATTAAATTGTTAATTTCCCGAAATTCTTCGATTTTAATCAGTCCCTGCTTTATCGATTACATCCCATTTCCCGCAAATCGGGGAGCTACTCACAGATTGGCAGCCCTGCAGATGGCAGAATTACTGACAATTCGTTTTGACAGCTCATCAGAGTTGCCAAATGGAAATTGTACCTATAAATAAATAAATAAATAGCTTCCATTGTATATTATTACTCTATGTTCCATTGCTATGATCTATGGGTAATAGTCTGTCGCATAGAGTAAACTTGTATGTACTCAAGAGTCTGTGGTAGGGTTATAGAATCGATCGATTCGTGGTTCTGTCTGTCTGTTTATTTGATTCTGTGAGTAGGTATAGGTTGTGGAGTATCTTATTTTGTGATTTGCGAGTATAAGTATTACTTTAGACATCGTCCGCGGACAACCTATACGCTTACAGTTACAATAATAATTGGAAGAAGCGAGATGGAGTACTTGCAGGACCCGAGACATCGAGAGCTGATGCGTGTCGTAGGATACTTGTTCGGGCTTGGCGATTATGAAGACCTCGACCCCGACTCCGAAGATTTCCCGCCCGGGTGCGTATCTTACGGTACTTATTTAGAAAGCCAATTCCCGGTGTCCGATTGACCTGGAATCTTCCATGCATTTATAAATGGGACGAAAAATAAAAAATAAAACACGTTTACGAGGTTTAAATTATTGATGAAAATTTGAAAAACAATATATTCAAAAACTATGAGGGTAATTTGAACGATCTAAGCTACCATTTTTATACCATTTATCGGCACATGTCTAATCTCTGATCTCTGATATCTTATAAGATAGTAGTGGACCCGCCCTCGCTTCGCTTCGGGAAACCTACGCCGAAACGAAAGTAAAAAAAAAGTAGCCTCAGTTACTCCTTAATACATCACATCATCATCTGTCTGCCTGTGAAAGTCCCGTCAAGATCGGTCCAGCCGTTTCAGAGATTAGCCGAATCAAACAGACAGACAGACAAAATTTTTTTTAAATGTCATTTCGGTATGTGTATCGTGTATACATACATATGCATTTAGTTTAAAGCGGTTATTTTAATATTATAAACAGACACTTCAATTTTATTTATTAGTATAGAAGTATAGATATAGATTAGATATACCTAATATCATTTGAAAAATATGCCATGAAGAGCTATTTTGTTCTAGATTAAATACATTTGATGCATTGCATTTGATGAATTTAATTAGATAAGAATTCATAACTTATTGCATAAAATAGTCTCATAACTTATATTTTTTATTATTTAAACAATATAATTGGTTATGGTGGCTTATCCTTAGGCGATAGACTTATGCCATTGTGGACTTACTTGTAGATCTTTTATAGATATAGTGAGGTCGGGTAAGACTATCACTGGGGCAAGACAATCATTGTCTATTATCTCCCCTCTATATACAAACCTTCCCCATTAAATTAATTGAAGATTTTTAATATTGATATGGTCACTTTAAGATGTTGGGTTACATAGTTAAGTAAAAACTTAAATTAGAAGATCCCATAAGTAAGATGAATGCTTTAATCCAAATTGCTTACATGGCGGTGGCAAACTCTTCTCAGACTATTAAAATAAAATTTCTATTTTTTTGTATATTTAGTATGGAACGACCTTCTCGTTACCGGAGCTGGCGTCGCGATGATTCGGAGTAAGTATTACCTATCTCATTTTATCTATTGCAACATAAATTTTAAATCTGTGGAGCCAATCATGTAATATCATCATTCATCATTGTTCCCAGTGTTTTCTGACACAATCCTTTATGATGTGGACCTCTTGCTTGGTCTGGCTCGCAACACTTTAGTAATGTCCCTGATGTTAATGTCCATGACAGATGGTGGTCATTTACCATCAATTGACCTGTCTTTTTGTTTGCCTGTCTTTAACCTCAGAATAACTTTGGATAGGAAAAGGACAGTGGAGCTCTTCATAATACTCTTGTCAAAAATAAAAATCCTAATAGTAAAAAAAAATATTTCAATGTGTTAATTAGTTTTCGAGTTATAAACAAATCAATAATATAAAAATTTAATAAACTGGCTGCGATATACCTACTGTTTATTTTGTTTTGAGGGAGGGGAGGTAATATTAACGAAATAAATATTATAGCCTAAAGCACCCTAACCTTTTAGAAGCCAATCCAATTACACCTCACTTGTTGAAATCCATCCAGCTGTTTGGGGTGTAGGGGGTGCCAAAGAAATAGACATACACCCATACATTATACACCTAAGCTCGAAAAACATTGTAATCCTTACGCCGTCTGCTTAAAACACTGTGCAAACGACCTAACTATCATGGCTTGTGTATTTGTATACATCAAAACTTTTTTGTAACAAACTTTGGAGCGATTTGGCATTACTAGTCACATTATCCATGCAATGAATGTTTATCTATTCTATAAATATCTCTGTACATATGATTTTTTGTAAGATGTAGCTTTAATAATACATATGTGTGAATTTAGAACTAGAGTACATATTTTCGCAGCGATGGGGGGGAGAGCAGCTTCCCCCCACTTCTTCCCCTCTTGGCGCCGCCCCCGATATCTAGGCATAGTAGGTGAGAGCTTTGGTTATTTTGACTCACAGGGGGTTATTGGATACTAACATATTGCTGACATAATTATTTACTTGTCTTATAATATTCCAAGAATGTCATTAAAGATTACAGATCACAGACAAACAAATTTTGAAACTTAATTAAACGCTTAATTAATAGCTTGCAATGTATGCAGGAAATTAAGTATGGGAAGCAAGACACTAGTCTTACTTACACTAGTACTAACTATAGTACACAAGTAAATCTTGCGACAAGCTTTTATGTCTTAACAAAATGAGTTGTACATGTACTAAATTGATTTGATTCTATTTAATTAAATAAAAGGTTATTGGTAAAAAGTTTTTTTTACTATTGATTTATTTGATACTAATCTCCTGGGTCTGTGAAATAAATTATTTATTATACATTAACAATATATAAAATAATATTAGTTTTGTTATCTTATTGTAACTTATGTAATGGACTTCGTTCTAACATTTTCTTTTCTTTTTAAGGAACGTTCAATCGATTCGTAGCATGGACTGGTGGATGCAAATAGTGGAAAAGGACTTTCTGTATGTATTCTTTTTTACCTATCACAACCTGCCTTCTTTATTATAGCATTGATTTCAAACCTTATATTTCTAGTTTTAAAACTTACTTTTCGTGCACATTAGTCACATAACAATACATAATTATGTATATTACTACCAGTTACCACCTACTTATGATACCTATTTCTCTACTTTATATTATGTTTTTTTTTATTTCCTCTGGTGTGTCTGGTTTTAGTCAAGTCGTAATATTATTAAAACTAAGCACTGAGTTTTAAAAATAATAAACATTTATTAACTTAACAGGAAGCCCCAGCCCTCCAACTCTGGCGCTCTAAAGCAGTTGACAACCGTGGTAGTAGAAGTGGAAGGCCAGGAGTGCTCGATATGTATCAATGAGTTCAAGAAAAAGGAGGAGGTAAAGAGTATGCCATGTCAGCATATGTTCCATGAAGAATGCATCCTGACTTGGCTGAGTAAGGTAAATATTAGTTAAACAAGTTTATTTGTAAAAATTATCTATAAAGCGACAGCGCATTATCGCCTGGCCAATAAAATTATAATAAATCCTGCACTCTTTTTAGGGTTCCGTACATAAAAGATAAAAATAGAACCCTATTACTAAGCTTCCTCTGCCTGTCTGTCAGCAGGCTGTATCTCATAAACCGCGATAGTTAGAAAGCTGAAATTTCAACGAATTATGTATTTCCGTTGTCGCTATAACAAATATTAAGGGGGGCCTCCCATACAACGAACATATTAGGTATCTTTTATAGATCAGGGTATCTTCATGCGCGAGTTCGACTCGCACTTGGCCGTATTTTTTTATTGTTAAATGATTTATTTAACAACTAAGACTGACAGTTACGGCAAATGACTTGGGATTATGTATTTGATGATGAATTGAAAATGGTAGTCAGTGGTCAATATTTAAAAAACTTATAATTATTTTTTTCAGAAAAACTCCTGCCCATACTGCAGATACAAACTGCTTCCAATACTGGTGTAAACTGGCAACAAATTTGAACGAGACTTTGGGCCTGTTTCACCATTGTTGATTAAAGTTCTAAGTTAACTTTGAAGTTAATTGCACGGTAAACAAGTAAAATGTGATTCACAATCTCTCAGTAGAGTTACTCATTAGTTTATCTGCTCAGTACCTTAATCAACGGTAGGACTGCCAAGTAGCCCATTACTTGATGAGTAAAATTTGATTTGATCAGACGGACTTCAGATTTCTCGCCCGTCAAAGTATGGTGGAAGGCATGACATGACATTTTGTTGCGTTCTAATCTTACATAGACATCCACTTATTACAAGCTTTTATTTAGTTTCAATCACCTGTCCGGTGTTTGTAATCAAATCTTGCAAGCTAAATTTCACCCACTTCCCAGTGTCCGATTGAGCTAAAATTTTACACACTGGTCCAGTTCTGATGACAATGCATGTTTATAATAACTATGATGTGATACTGCTACCAGGATTGGCTCCAGACGATTGAACTCCTCAACGGTTAACAGTAGGGACTTGAAATTTTGCATTTTAACTTTTTAGTTCTTTTTCTTATTAACAAGTAATAAAAGCTTGTTTAAAAAAATAATTTTTAATTTTACTTGTATAAATATAAAAACAGATTACAGGTCAAATCAGTTACATTACACTTGAAGAGAAACACAAATTATTTGCTTCTTGGAATGAAACGTTAAAATCTGATGTTGCCAGCACGCTCAGAAGTATTATTTAGTTACTTATCGCTTTAATTTACTTACTGGATGATTGTGAAATGCATAGAGAGTTAACAGAAGGATTTACTCTCTGAGTAGCTTACTTTATAAGTAACTACCGACATCTTTACTTATCGATTGTGAAACAGACCCTAAATCTAACCGGTATAATTTTTAACTTTTAACTTTTTTTATGTAAGTTTTGTTACCATTTGGTATATTTACGTTTTTGATTTGTATAAAACTTCTTACATTTTGTATGACCATGCCCACCTATAGTACGAATATTTACGTAATTTCCGTTAGAATTTACCATTCTTTATTTGACTTTACTGCTTCAAAATTATTGCTGCAGGAATGATATAAATTAACCCATATTAGCCATATTCTCATTTGCTGTACATTTGTTACTGTAGGACGAAAGGATAATAAAACTCTGAAATACAATGGCGCATCAAGTGTTGGAAGTTTTATAAGAACATGTTAAATATATAAGTTTTATTATTTTTATTTATCTAAGTCAAATAACTTGTGATTTTTTTACCGCCTAAAGACTCATTCTTAATATATGATCTCAAGTCTGATTATAAAATTAATCCCACCCTTATTTATTTATTTAGTACTTATGTAGTTGTTTAGTCAAAATGTTTAGAGCCAAAAAATCTCTCAAAACTTGTCTTCAAATCTTTATTATCTTATTATAATTTACAAGACTTAAATTCAGTTTATGGTTTAAAAAAAAACCCAAAAATATCTGTAGTTACTGGTTGTATTAAGATGTGTGTCTATGTAGAAGTAGTACATGTAGTGCCATTTATAATAGACACGTCACGAGCAAAAATATCTGATCCCCCCCAGGCGTCATAAATATGTGACCCCCCTTAGAAAACTTTCCTCCTGGTGTCCGATTAAGCTGAAATTTTGCATTAATACATAATATGTTAATGGGATAAAACTACATTATTATTAAGAAATTGAGCTGATCTGATGATGAAAACTGAAGGTGGCCACAGGAACTCCTTTAGCAAATCACACAATCCCATTGAAACTGAACTCGTTTGATTCGTCTTGGCAAAGGCAATATTTCTAGATGTTTGGGGCTTGCTGATAGTCGTAAGGAGCTCCAACCTGCCGAAAGTACTGTATCATGTCCCAGAACATCATCTAGAAATATTGTCCTTGCATTGATAATAGTATTGTAGTTTATCTATTAATATAATATGCATCCAATATTTCAGCTCAATCGGAAACCGGGAAGTTCGTTTTCAGGGGGGGTCAGATATTTATGCTTGTGACTGTACAAGTAGTAGACATGTGTAACAATCTTCTAGGAGTTAAGATTAAATGTACCCTAATGTTTAAGTGAACTTGTCAGTCTACTCAATGGTGTAAATTCTCTTAATTTAAAATATTTTTGAGGTATTTTATTAAAAGGTGGTTCATCTTGAGTAACTACATTAATATCATAACTATAATCTACTTTTATAATTTATCTTACTAGTCACTAAGATTATTATTATGAGCGATGGACTGAAATGGTGGATCAATCCATCCACTTTCGATATTTTTTTTTTGAAAAGTTATATTTAGTATTGCTTTATTTGCTGAAAAAATAGGAAGGTGGAAGGCTGATTATGTGAAAAGATAATTATTGTTTTTTTTTTGTTGCATATTAATATTTTATATTCCACTCTTCAAGTTCTTTTCTTCATTATTATGCTACATACCTACTTTGTTCCTATTCCTTTTGTATATCTGTAATATTATTCGTATCAATATATTTTCTTTTCTATTGTAAACCTATAGTCCTATGATATTAGTAGTAATTAAGTCAGTTTACAAACAAGGCCGGTTCTCTAATATGTAATGAAGTGCCGTTTACAGTGCAAGCCAAAGGTTTGTAAACTTGAACTGCCTTGATCTTATCCTTGTGATGTGTAGAATGTAGCCTATAAAATAAAGGATTAATCAAGATAACAATGATTTTTCATTTTAGATTAGTTCCTATCTTATACTTTATGTACCTATACATATCTTCAAGTATACTTACATAATTATTATGATAATTATGTGTATTATAGTAATAATTATGTGGGTTGTTTTTTGATCCTGAATACTAAGTCAGCTGAATTCTGTAAATGTATAGGGAGGTGTGTTTGTCACTAATTTTAACAGCTTGCTGAGCTGATTTTAATAACGAAAAAAGAGGTTGAGTATGGTTTAGTTGGCTCTTGGACCCACAGAATTACAGTTCTTTCTTCCGTGGTTGGACCTGGTATAATCATATTATAAAGAGACTAAAGACTTTATTTTATATTTTGATAGTATATATTTGGTTTATTATTTCTACGTCTTTGTTTTCAGTATATTATCATAGTCTTTGGTCTTTGCTTTGTAGGCCCACTTTATTAGCTTATCGATTTTTTTAATAAGGTTTATGGCTTGGAATGCGAGTCCTTTAAGCTTTTGGCATATGTCATAACAGTGACCACAGAGTATAGTAGAACCACGATGTTGTTGCCGATGTTAGTTTGATGTTGTCAATTTTGATGGCGTCGTTCAAAATGGTTATCTTTCACCGTGTCTAATAATTTCGATTATTTATTTATTTATTATTGTTTCGTGTAAAGCTTAAACAAGATGCCTGGTGATTTCCAAAATTATGATCTAAAGTTTAAAGACTGTTTCATGAAAAACAAATCAAAATAATGGTCTATAATTCGATTTCAAAAAATAATGAAAACATGAAGCTGTCATGGGTCAATATTACCATATCATCAACTCCTCATTACCCCAATCTGTTCTGGCCCCAATTCTGGCAATTATTTCACAAAATATTGGCAATGATATTGAGGAATATATTGATATGATGAGGGATTCTTACAGTGCAGTAATTTAAATTTTATAAGAAATAATATAAGTGAATACAAATAAAATTGTGATATTTGTGATCGATAGATGATCGTAGTCTTCGCACCGTTTTAGGAAAGCGTAGCGATCCTTTGATCCATTCCATGTGACCATAAATAAATAAGATTTTAAATCAATTTCGTACGTGGATTTTGTAATCATTAATCCTCGTTTTTCCCACAAATTCGGGAAATGCTTTTTGCTGTCAATCCTGTAAAGTTGAAGTTGACAATGTCAAATTAGTCCCCATCGGAAGCGATATACTATACTTTGTTATTATAACTGGAAACACTGACGTTTTCAAAACAGTGACATTAGACATGTACACTAAAAATCGAAAAACCAAAGAATCGATTCTTACAATAGGTAAATCGATTCAAAACTGCAAGTCGTCTAAATCGTTTCGAAAATTATTATAGAAGTCTAAATTGAGTATCATTGTAGGTTTATCCCTGTGATAATATTATTATATGCGAAAAATTTTAGTCTCTATATTGAGGTTATAATTTTCTTGCTGTACTGTAGCTGGCTTAGGTAATTTTTGCTGTGACAGCGCATGTTACTAATCAGGGCCTATAGCATATTATTACTCTGATCTATGGCCTATAGCTAAATGCCCTTTCCTTCGAACGCTCAAGCCAAACGTTATCTAAAAATGTATGAGAATGACATAAACGACGTCATTTTTTTTCCGCGCCTAATGTAATGTTTTAGATTGCGTTTAGCGTGAGCGTTCGAAAGAAAGAACATTTGGCTAGAGGCTCTGATGTCAATTTTGACGGTGTCTATCAAACTTGCCATCTTTCACCGTTGAGAAGTATTTTGATTTGTTATTTCGTGTAAAGCTCAAACGAAATACATGTTAATTTCCAAAAATATGACAAAAAAGATTAAAGAGTGTTTCATGAAAAACGTTACACCGTGTTTCGTGATAAAAGTAACAACCAAGATTATGCTTTGCTCTTCTTATTTCTCTGTATCACAGAGTAGTTACATTTTGACGTTAGGCAGAATCACTAGTAGTAATCTGTGCTGTCATCTACCTCAATCTAAACAATCTTCGTCTATGCACTATCAATCAGATTATCTAATATCAGTATAGAATCAGTATCATTCAAATCGATTTGTGATCAATCCGTAATTTCAATTTGAGGTTTCAGTCAGTGAAATTCCGTGATTTCATAAGGGTGTGATATGAAAGGTCGGTGGGTCAATAAAAATGTGATAATGTATTTTTACGTGCTCATCATGGTTTTTGCTCTTTGCATTCAATTTTTTTAAGATCTGGCTTTGTTTACATGCATGTAAGTTCATTAAAAAAATCAGATGTTTATTCTCCATTCATCTAAAACATGTCCGTCCAGGGTTTATCAGATTTTGTTGTATGTAACATTTTCTAAAATATTTTCTTCAAATAATTTTGCATTTTGGGATCGTTAAAATATGGTAAAAAATATTTTATTTAAAGACGAAAATGTTTAATCTTTTCTGTTGTTTTTATCTTGATATTGTCTGTCGTAGTTTGATCCAAAAATAACAATAGATTTTTATGAAATTTTCAAAATTTTAATGAATTATTTAGGTAGCACAGTACCTACAAGCTAGAACATTTATGTTCTATTACAACATTTATGTTCTATTGAACATTTATGTTATTTATAACACCTGTGAATTTTATTGCCATGGCCTGGGATGGTAATTTGTTAAAACCTACCGGCCCGCCCTTGCTGCGCTTCGGTAAACCTTTCTTGTTATCCTGAGTGAATTTACAAGTACTCTTATGAAGAATAATACATTATTTTCTCAAATGATTAACTTACATTACTCTCTTGTAATGTAGCTTTGTATTGGTAAAAGATGTTTTAAATAGGTCCATTAGTATTTCAATTTATTTCCCTTTTATAAATACTACTATAAGAAAATCACACAATAAATAAATGATTAGAAATATGAAGGTGATTTGTTCACAAAACTAAAATGATAAGCTTAATGATTACAAAAATGGAATACCAAGCATCCAAAAATAGTAATAGAACCAATAAAAAAAACTGACATAACTAATTCATGCTTTAAAGAAATTTAAATCTAGCGAGTTAAAATATTATTTAAATCAAATTTGAGTGAACTTAAATTAGATGTTTAATAAATGTTAATGAACATTTAATAGATATTATGTTACATTCATGTTTAACCTTTTGAAAGCCAGACCCTTGAAAAAAAACCATACCGATAAGACCCGTGCCTTAAGTGAATAGAATAGATTTTATTAACATTGTCTATTTGAATAAACATGTAAGCTATCTTAAAATATAAAATAAAAAATCAACCGGAGATATGTTTGCATTGTAACTATAATCATCTATTGCTACCATGAAAACAACTGAACAAAAGATATGAAAATTAGCTGTTAAAATGTAGGAGATTTTATAAAGGTATATTTTTGCACATGTTTGATTTAATCTGGCTTAAATTTAAGAACAAAATAATCTTATCTTTATCAAACATAGCTCTAACATTTATGGTAGGTTGTGGAGTTATTCAAGTAGTTGAATATAAACACTTAAAAATCATTATTTTCTTAAAAAAGTAAATCTCTGCGCTTAATTAAAGTTTGAAAGTTTGTCATTGTGAAACTAATACAGTTTGGTTTTTGGTCTCATGGCTTACAAGTTTATGTAAACATTGGAACTACACAAATTTTGTGTGTTTTATTCACAATCATTTCAGCAAGCACTGAAAGATTTGCTTACTTCATCTCCATCAGCTAAATTTCACTTTTTTTTCAAAAAGCAATTGTTGATTGGGTTTTGTTCATACATTTTATTTTATAGCATTCATGGTCATGAACTTATATGTAATACATGTGTTTTTCTTTACAGCTCAGAGAACTGATGATCACAGAGCAAATCCCATGTGAACAGCTACGTAAATCATTAGTTAATTTGTAGTTGTATATAGTCATATAAGGGTTGTAGTCTAATGTTGTGTATACTATGTATTCCTATGATAAGTAGTCAAGCTATGCTGAAATTGACTCACAGTTTTTGCAGATATACGAAGCTCACATGTGAAAATATTAACTTTAGTACGACACATGTAAAGAAATATTCCCATTTGAGTTGTAGAAGAAAGACATGTGTTACATTGTATGCGCAGTACCCAACAGCGGATTCATTTGCATACACATGCCAACAACTTAGGCTGTTTGCGAATATAAAAAAGAAGCCCCGGCTTAAGAAATCTCAGAGTAGTGGGAGCAAGGCTCAAGCCACCACCCAAATGAATAATCAGCTGCTGCCTAGTGTTGCTTATGCTAGCCATGGAGGAGACTTTCAAGTGTATGTAATTTTTTTATGTAATTATTGCTATTTATCAATTTTATTAACTTGTTATTGTTCATTTGTTTTATGGTGTTTAATTCTACATGTTATGGAAACATTGCCTTATTAGGTTACTAGTGTAGGTACTATTGTTATGTACACATTATTAAGAGTTTGATAACAATGTTTTCTTTTTTGTGGTGCAAAAGGAACCAATATTTTAGAATTATCTCATTGTATTTATTCATTACAATATTTTGGTGTATAATATATACTCTGATCACTCAATAATAACTAAAAAAGCTAATTGGGTCTAAGTTTATTATTTTTTTATTTGACAGTGTTTGTAGGTTGCCTTATTAGTATAGTAAAAAATATATTTACTTGAGTACTAGGAAATGTTATTAATGTTTGCGCTTTAAAATATTAAATTCCATTAATTATGCATACATATAATTGGTTTCTTACTGAGGGGCAATAAATTCTGAAGACTAAAGACTTTTCACATTTTGTGGTTGTTGTATATTTATTTACGTATATTATTACAATTATTTATATCTATCAGAATGTTTGGTTAATATTTAAAGAAATAGAACAGATGCTTGTAAGCATTCTCAATGTATTTTTAATTAATGTATGTTTAAATTAAATTATATTGTTATAAAAACTATGTAATGTGATTGGTTTACATTTTGCTTAAAATCTTGTCTGTTTATTTCATTAGTGAAGATGAGAATTCTATGGATTGGGATGGACCATCCACCTCGTCGAACCATCCTAATAATAAAAGACGAGATAAAGTTCCCTCTGACTTCAGGAAATGGGAACAGGTATCTAAGAAAGCAGATGGTGTGTATATTTATTATTATTTCTTTGAAAAGAATTTATAGCACTTGAAAGGATTCATATGTGTGTAATTAAAGTATTTTCTGTCGTCAGAGATTTCTCTGTAATTTCGCAATTGTTGAATGATAAAGCGACAAATGACGCGACAAAAAAAAATATAATGTTGTGTAAAAGGAAGAAAAACCACACGAGTAAAAATCTAAACTATCTTCATACAACAATGCTATAATGAAACGTGTGTATGTGTAGGTTCCTAATTACAGACAAGTATCTTGAATTTGCAAAATGACTTCGACTCATTATTTCACAAGATTATAATTGTTATTAGGGATAAGTAAACTTTATTTGATTCGCCATGAAAGGTTTACCTTTGTCTACTTTTTTATTTTCTAAAGTAGAAAGATCTGAATACAAGAGAATCTGAAAATTCTGGATGTTTGCGCCCGCGCTAAAAAAGGAAGAACTTGTATCTATCACACATTGGTTGTATTTTCAGGCAAACCATTTAGATTCAGAGTAGTGTCGTACAATATGCTGGCACAGTATCTGTTGGAGTGCCATCCTTACTTGTATACCGACTGCGACCCTCGAGATCTGTCGTGGAGAGTAAGGTCTGAGAGACTGTTTAATGAGATCATCGACTTCGATCCTGATGTAAGTCGTAATACCATCTTTTTTACCTATGATTTTCGAAGATATATTGCCGGGTACTAATTGGTAGTTACGCATTTAAGATTTATTAAGTTAGGATTTAACGAAGTTTGCAATTTCATTCTTGTTGTTGCTCATGTACTAGGAATGTATTTTTTTAATTATTTGTAGATATTATGCTTCCAAGAAGTCCAATCAACCCACTTGAAAAGCTTTTATGTGAAATTTGAGCAAAGGGGATACTATGGCATATATAAGCGAAAGACAGGACATCGAGAGGACGGTTGTGCCATATATTTCAAGAAAGACGTGTTTGATATGGACGTTCATCTAACTGTAAGTATTACTTTAGTAATTTTTCTTTTGTTCGTGTCAGGAATTATGCGGATTACAACGGATAATAGCTGCAACGCAGCATAATATCTTACACTAGCCTTCACTGTGTCATGAACTTGAGGAATAATCTTTATGTAACACATACATTCCTTGTTCTGTGGGAACAAACATAAATAAAAACGACTATACCTTCGACCCGTAACAAATATTTTAGTTATTATAATGTCTGCCCCGGTCGGGAATCGAACCCGAGTCCCTTCACTGCGGACGCATCGTAACTATCAACTCGTACGGATTCTGCGTAATCGTTAAATTATTTTAAATAAAATTTAACTAGATAAATTCGTGGGCAGAATTATACGAAATAAGAAGGTCGCACGTGTTCAATTACGATGTTTGTTTGTAAACAGTTATTTATATCACGAAGACGTGATGTTAATAGTCAAGGGCGCGGATTCCCAACTCCCGAACAATTGACGCGCGACGTTGACACCACTTTAATCGACTCATTGCCCATGACGCGCGAGGCGCGTCCTTTGAAGACATCATGGGATGCCCGTGACGCGCCTCGTGCGTCATATTAAAATACATTTAAAACAAGATAAAATAAAATTTAAACATGAACACTATCATTTTCAGGCCTAAACTAAACCCTAAACTCAATATTACGCTTGGCCCTTGATTTTAAAATTATACTTTCAAAAGTCAGGAATAGTCAACCTTTTATAACAAGTTCAAAATATAACTCATTATATTCAGAATGATGACTTGTAGTGCAAGAAATAACGTGAGTTTTGTACATCATTTATTTAAAAATTAAAGTTTAACTTTTTTTTATACTTTCTATTGTCATAAAAATATAATTCCATAAAGAATATTTTTTTATTGTTTATATTTTGTATGGTTATCAAAACAAAACAGCCATTTATTTTACTTAACATTTTGATTATTAAATAGTAATTTTATTTTAAGGTAAAAAGTTTCTTTAAATGTAAAACTACCCAATACTAGGGACTGTGGGCGCTATATTTGAGTGTATGTCGCAATTTCGTGATGAGGGTAATTTTGTGTTTTTTAGGAAAATTTTGCAAATAGATTGACGACATTCAACTAAACCTTCATTTTCTTCACAGTAGGGTCCGACCGAAACAAGTTTTTGGGTCCAAACCGAAACCGAACTTTCGGCCCTGCTCTCAGTTTCGGCCGAAACCGAAATTGTCATTATACATGTTTAACATTTTTATTTGGGGGCGTAACGCAATTGGGAGGCGAGTCTTGTAAAATGTTATGATGCGTTACCTACGATAGGTAGGGAGGGGGACGAACAACGTGTTACGTTACATTTTTTATTACCAAAAAAAACAACAGAATATAATTATTTAAACCCAGTAAAATTACGTAACGCATTATGCAAAAAAAGGTTTAGTAACACACAATTTTTTTAGATAAAAATGGTCTTTTGTGTGTTACGTAAAGTTTAGGGAGGGAAAGAAGCTTGTACCTACTTAAAAATTTCAAAATAATGTTCAAGGTACGGATTTGACTCTGCTGCTGTTTTATTATTAGTAGTTACTTAGATTGCAAGGATAATGAGGATATCAGAGAATTCGCGAAATTGATAGGGATGTCAGGAAATATGTCGACTAGTCTCATTTGTTATATACTCGTAACGTTGTTTAAGTTCTATGGAAATGGCGTACCACTGAACATAATGTCAGTGTTTTGTCATATCACTAGAAGATGCAACAAATAAGAGTATTCAGCGTCTTTCGTGATTTTATCATGATCTTATGACTTTCGAAAAATATCCCTGCTATCTTAATACAACACGATATCACCGGACGGCTGCTCACTGAGCCGGTGGGGGGCCACCAATAAACTGCGCGCAAAGTTAGGTGAACGACTCACCACCACTCACGAAACCAAAACTGTGACCAAAAGATTTAGACTTTTTGGTCGAAACCGAAACTTCGGTCGGACACTTCTTTACAGGTATTTAGCTGATAATATTCATACAAATTAGTTAATTAAAATCCCTGGCTCCTATCTGATCGTCTACAAAAAAAAATACAAATACATGATTATACTATTTGCAAAATATCGAAAAAGGTTTGTACACCTGTAAAATGACAGTTGTCCTTTAGCCCGGCCCATGACGCACATGTTGCGTCATGAACCAATGTATGGGGCATGGCAGAATGTTCTTGAAAATGACAGTGGCAATGAATCGGTTAAAACGTCCCGATCGATAAAATTGGTTGTGTTCCATTTAAATCTGAGTTTACGTCATGGACGAAATTACGGAGTGCCTAGAATAACCACACAATAAACAGATTTTAGTTCAATGAACCTTCGTGGGTATTTTCTAGATTTCAATGTTGTTTTTAATTTTGCTTTTTTAATGTGCTATTAAGGCCAAATTAATTTACCGTCAATAATAATTACGAATACAGTTGCGACCAAAAATATCTGATCCCTTCATCGCAGCAATATTGTCTGACCTCCTTAAAAAGCGAACTTCCCAATTGAACTGAAAGGACAATGCCAGAAGTTCTATAGAACTTTGCCCCATACAATTATTATCGCGTACAAATATGACAAATACGCCATTTTAAAGATAATTTAAAACTTATCACTAATGAAGTGGTCAAATTCATTAAAAACTTGCCAATTCTGTATGTGCCGACATAAAAGATTTACTAAAAGGTTAGATTTTCAAGGAAAAATGACATTGTGATGACACGTAAACGTCAACGTTAGATACTTCTATATAGAGAATGACAAATGTGACATAGACATTGACATCAACAAGACGATTCATTGCACGGAACGAATGATAAATATACTTTCCCATATTTCTCTTTTGTTTAATTCCGGTATGTACGATTTATGAATGTTGCGTAATACGGAATTTTCGCCATTTTAGCCGGAAATACCATTGCTAAATATAATAAGTAAAAGTCTTTTTAATTTAATTTTTAATCGGCAAGTTGTTTATGAGAATTATAACAGCATAAGGGCCCTAAATTCATTTAGTTATTTTTCATTGTTTTATGTTTCCTGTACATCACAAGTTAGGTGGGGCAGGATCTAACATTGTCCTTTGTATACATACTCGACTCGGATGGTAATGCAATATTATAAATAACATAAAGCTGATATGATGATAGAGACAGACCTCCTGTCTGTGTTAAGGGAAAACTCTGTATTAAACAAGGCAACCTTATTGAACTTGGACTCGTTTGATTTCAAACTTGTAAAGGACTTTATTCCTAGATTAGTGGACCTGCCCTCGCTTCGCTTCGGTCTGCCTTTTACCTGTTATCCCGCGGTGACAAAAAACGTTTCCCTATACAAAACGTATTCTAGATTATGGCTCTTCATAGTCTTATATTTATAAGCAAGAAACATGCCAAGTTGTCGCCTGAAATGATTAAAACAAATGACTATTACAACTGTTGTATGTTTCTTTAATATGGCTGGCCACGTCTACTGAGTGGTATACTGATGGAGTCGAAATATGGCTTGAGAACTTTATAAGTAATCATTGGAAACCCTTCAAAATTGGAGTCCTTTAATTGTTATGAAGTATAATATAATAGTACCTATTAGTTTTTGGGTAAAAAGTGAACAAACTAACAGACAAAGGAAATATTTTTAAATTAGGGTCCGATATGATTGTCCGTGACTGTACATTCACATACAAATAAAATTTCTTCGCCCAAAAGAAATAGTTTTTTTTTAATTTTAGGTAATTTACATATAAATTAAATTTTCGTAGTCTGTCTGCGATCTTATAAAAATAATGATATAATGTTATGAAGATTGTTATTCTCTGCAAAAAATTAAATATGTAAATAAGTTATATCAGGTAGAACTGTAGTTAGTTAAGTACCTCATAAAATAAGCAACTACTAAAAAGTAAAAATAAAAGACCTTTGTAAAAAAAATATAGAAAACTCATAGGTAGTGTTCCAAATTTTTTTATAAAGTTACTCTACCTACTGTCTAAAATTTAAACAGTGAGAATCGCTGTAAGACAGTGGGTTTTATTCTCATGGTTTTAGTTTTAGATGAAAAAAATCTCTGGATTTCAAGGTCAAAGTCAAAATTAAAAACTGAGATTTCAATATACCTTTAGAGTTGCACTGTTTGAAGCTATGTTCGTCTTCAGCTTAAACATTAAAGCACTCAAAACACACTTTACAATTTTGCAATGATTTGATTTAATATGTAAGTAACCTATTGGTTTTAAATACCTAACAGGCTCATACATAAAAGGCACACCTCAGTAACTTTAATCTATGTTTAGATTTGACATTGACGCACCCTACAAGTGTTTAGAAAACTTACTATACAGTTTCTTCTCAATAGGTTGTTTAGATTGGACTTAATGAGTTTTGATAGATAGCATAACACCACACCCTAGTTTTTATTTAGGCTCAACCTAGTAACTTAAGCGATCCGTGTTAAGAAAAACTAAACTAATGTTTCCACGTGTTGATAACCAACAATGGCAAGTTAGATGATGTGCTTGAACAATGAGTTGATTTAGATATTGATTGGTTTAACTCTAGGCGCGCACTAGGCAGACAGGCTACGGCAGCCAAAATATGTAAGGAATTCGTGGCTACTTATGTGCGCGGGCTTCTATAACTTCTTAATATAATCGTAATATAACGCGCCTAGGGTAAGACTACGCGTTCTTAGAAAACTTACAATACAACTAAGTAGCACTTCCTCTCAATACGTTAGTTAAAGTTGATTTGATCAGTGCTGATAAATTAAGGCCTTACCTCGTTGCTAGCACCACACCTTAGTTTTTATTTAGGCTTCACGTGGTGACATAAGCGACCCATGTTAAGAAGAATAACAATGTCTTCGTTAACAAGATGACCTCTTTCCACGTGTTGATATCCAATGATGGAAATTTAGATGGTGTGCCTGAACAATAGGTTGATTTGGGTATTTATTGAATTGAGACAATTACCATAATATTTTTTGGCATTTGGCTTCATTGAAGGTTTTTTCGAGTCCACACCTAGAATTCAGATTGATACTAACTTAACATCAAACTGATTGTATATCTACCTCGAGATTTGTTAGGTTTGTAAAAAAATATTTCTTTGATATACAAATGTTTTTTGAACCTAATTAATTTAACGCCATGTTTATTTGCTACAATCGTCGAGTTATATATGTTACGGTAAATGTGAATAACCGAAAATTAATAATATAATAATAATAATAATAAAGTTTTAAGCAAACGAACTACTATGTCAC
>LGAG01000004.1:261700-329849 GCA_001278395.1 Lerema accius
TCGGAAAATGTTTTACTTTCTATCCTGCGGGAAAAATGGTACCCCGAGGTAAAATTATCAAAAAAACATCAAAATTGCGGGTGAGTCTTAGACTTTGTTGATGTGTGTATTTGTTTCTTCCATATAAGCTACTGCTTATTAGCTGCCGTACCTACAATAAGCAGGACTATACATTACAATGAAATCTGCCTTCTACGCTGACACTGATTTCTGATGAGATTTATATTTTTAAACATGACAATTTGGTAGTGAAGTCAATAACACGCTCAAATATTCGTGTGTGGAGATTAAACGCAACGATATGGTTCATACGTATATATAACTACGCAGCTTCTTGTTATGGTATCTACCTGATCTTGATAATGACCAGACTCCCATTCCTTTACAACTATAGAACTCAGTCATCTTAGTTAAATATTTACATTGACTTCACGATAATACTTGAAACGATACACCACCGTATTGCTTCTGCCCATAATACTGACGCCTGTACCATGCCGTCGGACTAGGACGTCGAAAAAGGACCGCTCCTTTGTTCTAGGAATAATTTGTCAATATTATCTATTCCATATTCCGCCTGGGAACTTGAGAGTTCGCTAAAGCATCAATCGTCCTTTTGCTTAAGCTGTCCACAAGCAATGCGGCAATGACATACTGTCACGTAGAATCCACTCTTATCGGTTACTTACTTAAAATAACATACATCGCATTAGTTACTCATTATGGTAGACGATTGTTGACGTTTACGAGCTTCTAGGTGGAGTACCTCCAGCCTGGTATGCCGATCCTGAACCGCGACAACGTGGGGCTGATAATGAAGCTGGTTCCTCGCGAGTGTCCGTCGACGCCTATCGTGGTCGCCACCACCCATCTGCTATACAACCCGAGACGTAACGACATACGTCTGGCACAACTGCAAGTGCTGTTGGCTGAGCTCGACAGAATCGCCTACCATGGACAAGCTGGCGGGAAAGAGTAAGTTCATGACGCGCTTCAATCAATAATTCCTGTGCAAGTGAATCGGACGTACTACAGACGACGTTTCACTCGCACGAGCTCGCTGCATACTTTTATTTTCACTAATGTACACCGTGCTATCATTTGTGCAACGAATGTTACGTTTTTTAGGAGTCAAAGATACAATAATTTACTTAGTTATAGTAAAAACACCTTAGTTATATTTTTTAAACTGCTTTAGAAAATATGAGCGTCGTTTAACGATGATAAGCAAAATCTTGTTATTCATTATTGTATAGAAACTAACATTGTATTGTTCGTGCGTAGTAATGGGTATCATCCTATCGTGCTGACGGGCGACTTCAACTCTACACCGGAGAGCGTTGTTATTAAGCTACTCGACACGGGTAGAGTGTCGTAAGTATTGCACTACATTTTATTACCTATGTTCATTAATTTACTTGCTGTTGGATATAAAATAATTCTGGTAAAATGGAATACCTGGTTCGCCGATTCCGCGTAGAAATGTTAGGTACCCGCGCGCACTCCGATACTTCGATATCCACCATATGATGATTTGCTGAAATGTTTGTATTACTCGAACTGCACGATAATGACTATGTTTTTTGGATTTTGATTTAGCTTGCTAAATTTTAAGAGTTATTCGAAGGGAACAAACGTAGCTCGACCTGATTACTCGGCGGTTAACAGCAGAACTGAAAACGCGTTTATATTCTTCTACCCTCAGGTATATAGGATATTGAATACTAATGTAGGTGGGGACACGATGCGTCCAGAAATCAGTAAAAGAATATCTATCACTTGCAGACCCTGTTTCAGGCGATGTTAAAAAATTGTATACAATGATCCGTAGGGTATAGTTAGTTATAAGCTATGTATATGTGATCTTTTACATCACCAGGGCGGTATAATTGTACAATGCGACAAAGCCCTTCTAAATTATAAAAAAAAATCAATGTAAATAGCAGTATTTGTATCTAAAGAGATATTTTATATACCAACTAGTTTCTTTAAATGAATGTGTAAGCGTATGTCATTAATCCTCATATTGTAAACTAGCTTCCGCGCGCGGCTTCGCCTGGGTGGAATTCGGTTATATCGCGCGACTTTTTCGCGATAAAAAGTATCCTATGTCCTTTCCCAAGTTCAGTTTTATCTTCATTCCGAATTTCATCAAATTTGGTTCAGTGGTTTAGGCGGGAAAGCGTAGCAGACAGACAGTCAGAGTTACTTTCGCATTTGTAATATTAATAGGGATGATGTCTTGTGGTTTTTGACTAAATGAATTATAAATAGCTGATTTAATTAATATAACAGTGATATGTAATTTGTGTTGTTCAGCGCCGTCGGTTACCGCGACGGCTCGGACTGGCGTCGTATTGGCGTCACTGACACCTGCCAACATCTCTCGGTGGTGATCAATAGACCACGCGGCGTCACCCCCGACTTCAAAATGCTGAAGGTAGAAAACAATACGATACTTGTTGATTGTGCATACGATGATAACTGAACATGTTTGAAACATTTACAGTATTAGTACTTGTGTACTACCCAACGATTGTTCGTTGTGTAAGAAATCTGGTACATAAGTTATTGCATTAAGATTCATACATTTGAAAGCTGGGGGGGATTGGGGGCTCTGTTTGTCCGTGTGTTTGAAATAGCATTACGCCAAAACGGTTAATTTGACAGAACAATGGATGAATTACATTCATAATCCTTAACTCAGCGCGTTACTTAGGTTTTGTTTTATTTAAATCAGACCACTCTATCAAAAGTTATTACAAATAAAGTTTGTATGGGACTCCTCTAACTGACGTTACTGCCAGCTGCAACAATAGTAGTCATTTGTTTTAATAATTTCAGACAACAATTTGGCATGTTTCTCGCTTAAATGAAGACTATGAAGCCCTACTCTATAATACGTTTTTGTTACCGCGGGATAACAGGTAAAAGGCACACCGAAGCGAAGCGAGGGCGGGTCTACTAGTTGGGTAGTAACATACAAAATCAGCACAGTATCGTAGCTTATATAATAATTATTATAATTTTCGTGTAGTTGCACAACTCGGATATAATGAAGCGCACGGAGCAAGTGTCGGACGGGGTTGGGGTGGAGGAGGAGGAGCAGGAAATGGTCGTTCACAGGCAGCTGTTCAACTCGCCCGTGCTGCGTCACCCGCTGCGGCTGGCCTCCGCGTACCCGCGCATCAAGCAGGACTACCACGAGGAGGCCACCACTTACCAGAACTACTGGCTGACCGTCGACTATATATACTTCAGGTATGCTGGTTGCAAGACTTCGGGCCTGTTTCACAATCGTTGAGTAAAGTTCTAAGGAAGCTACTTTGAACTTATTTGCACGGTAAACCAGTAAATTGCGTTTCACAATGTCACTTTAATTTACGGATGATTGTGAAACGTATAGAGAGTTAAAGGAAGGATTTACTCTCTGAGTAGCTTACTTTATAAATAACTACTGACATCTTTACTTATCGATTGTGAAACAGACCCTTCGTGTTATAGTTGCTTATTGACTTAAATTCAAATTGAAATCATTTATTTCGTCTTAGGAACTAATAACTCGCTTAGCGAATGTCAAAACTTACAATATTAATTATAAATTAAGAGCTTAGAACTTAGCGTTTGTATCGTGCTGTGCTGGTTATAAATATGATAATGGTAGGGAATGGAGGCACTGCAAGATGATTTGTTATTAATATAATGTTGGAATGGCTGTGCTAAAGGTTACGACTTTTGATATTTTTGTATGAATAATGCTGTTTGCGATTTTAATGCGAGATTTTGATTTGACTTGTTTAATGACATGGCGAAGCGGTGAATAAACTTTCTTTTTGATATGTGTGTTGAAAATTCATTTATTTTGAATTTAAAGCAAATGAAAAACAACCACATGGTTGGTCAGATAGAGGGCCCCGTTTTTAGATAATTGACTTTAACCGGAATTGTGGTCGGATTTCAACCGCAACGAGTCGTTAAGCATAACTAAATTTAGACTATAACTGCACTTTCAATCTTTAGGCAATAAGTCTATGGGATGCCCTCCCGCACTGAGTTACTACCACTCATATTAAAAGCAGGAAAAGGTTGAACTGTAGACATGTGTAACTCAGGAGTGATTCACTCAAAAGACACATATCCGACGAAGTGAGTGATTATATCTTTATATCTCTTGTATTCTAACTAACTCACTAACTCTTTACAACTCTCTAGCTCGCATGTGTTTCAATTCAATTACATCTCTATACCTTTGTCTTTAAGAGTCAATTTTCGTGATGCGTCACGGCTCGTTTCGTTCAATTCGTTCAGAGTTAGAGTAAAAGAGATGGGCTTATGTACCAATTTACACGTAAAAGACGTATCCTATATCGACACACACGTGTGCTGTGGCCAATCAGTGCGTAGTAACTGACTCGCCTTTCGCATACCTCAAACTTGCACACCACATCCATACTTACAAAGTCGCTACAAATCTACAACAAAGTTAATAAACTCGGGCGTGTTTGATAGTTACTGCAACCAGCTGCGTCTGTTAGAGCGGCTGCGGCTGCCGACGGCGCAGGAGTGCGAGGGGCTGGGCCGGCTGCCCAACAACGTGTTCGGCTCCGACCATCTCATGCTGGCGGCGACCTTCGAGGTACGACCCTATAACACCATGCACTAGACCGCCGCACGCGACATCGAGCATCATGCCAAACGGAGACGAATAACAATCTCTTTAAACTAGTAGGTCGATGTTGTGGTCATACAGTAATACCTCGGACTTTGTGAATTAATAACACTATGGACTTATAGCCCCGCAATAGAATTTCCGGTGTTGCGGATGCCGTGCACGACGCAGGAATATTATGTGTGTCTCTAGAAAACTAGACCGGGAAAATAAATTTAAATTCATCATTCAAATTTCTACCTCACTGGGAATTGAACCCAGGACCTTTTGAAACCTTTGTCGTCAAAAATGGTGATATTGGTTAAATATGGTAACTGTTACCCCCTTCCACCCTATACTTATAAAAATATGTTTCGAAGTAGAAACCTACCAAAATCAACAGTACCGCGTACAGCAGTATTTCTCAATGTGTGCTGTAGAAAGTAAAATTCATGATGTCGATTCCCCGAAACTTTAATTTAACCTTCAATAACAGCGGTTGTAATACTAATATCTCAATGGAATTTAATAGCAGCAAGTCTATATTCGAGATTTGTATGACATTAAAGCAAAGGATGAATCGACGTAACTTCAAAATCTCTTTGAATAAGTCACATTTAAGTCGAGGTATTACTGTACTAGGTATCTTAGAATATGAGCTCCTTATAATATTTTCTCTTCGATATTCATATGCAAAATTTAAAATTATTCGTATGTTTGGTTAGTGAATTAATTTAAATATTTAATTTAATTAATACCTTTATTTTTATGACAACAATACCTCTTCAAGATCCTCAAAAGCAAAAAGTCAAATGCAAATGGCTTTCGATTATCCAATTGACATGATTAGCATAACGAAATAGACCCTTAAATTGTAAGAAAATCTTAATAAGACAGTATCAGACGACATTCTTTTACTATCGTATTGACGTGAAAGAACCAATATTATGATGATACTGCAAATTTTTGATAAATTATGTATTGGAGTGATTCTATCTTAGTGGCAGAAGAACTAAAAATATTTGAAGTACCGGCACAGCATGTACTTAACCTTATATTATGAATAACCTTTTTAGGAGGTTATAAATTCACAAAATAATGACTGTTTCACCAATTTTCTCCTTTTGGTTTAATGCTCCTTGTCAGCGGCACAATTTAGACTTAAGTACAATAACAAGGTTTATTTACCAATGGTTGTAATTTTTGTTCCCATTCGAACGATGACCTGTCGATTTAAAATCGACTTATCGTAGTGTTGTCTAATCTATGACTAAATCGATTCGATCGTAATTGTGTAACACAAGTCGTTTCTAATATTATATGTTTTTTTTTTATTGAAATGTGACATGAGAATAAGATTCGTTGCATTGTATGTCTATAATTCTACACTGTCCGCCGAATACCGCCTATTTGGAAACTATTGTTTCTGTGATTCTATTTCTGACTAGCTACTTGTGAAACTAATATTTTATAAAAAAAACAGTTGCTCACATTCGGTAATTAATAGACACCTCAGCATGTTCGGCGCTACAACTTTATTAGTGATGTATGTTTTAATACAACCTATTCGTATTAAGTAGATATTAGTGTTGAATCTATACCGAATGTTTTTATTTTTTATTGTTCGATAAGAATTTACAACTTTATTGTTTTTATTTTTATTATGACGTAAACAAGTCGGTTTCGGAGATAATTTAGTTTTTATTTTGTTTTATTATTAGACATTTGTAGTCACTGAGAATCTGATAAATATGACAGCACTTATCCAATTATTAACGGAAGTAATGTGTTGTTTTAAATAATTGTATGTGTGAGAAAAATGGCAGTACAGGTTTGTAACTGGAGATTTAGTGAAGTTATTAAGATTCAATCCCAGTTCGATGCGTCTTGTAATCGAACCATTGTACGTATGTAGGTATAGAAATTGGTTTATATATTTCATTGCCATTACGAGACTAAGGTTAGTCATAGAGTTGTGTAATTGTTAGAGTAAAATGATTGTTTCTAAGAAACGTGTTTTATTCAATAAATACAAGTGATTCCTACTTTGTGCCAAATTTATAATAAATAGGTATGTAAAAGTAAATTAAAATTATGAGAAAAACTGAGGTAGACAATTATGTTAGTACATTAATATCGAGTTAGCGACATAAAAAAAATATTGTCATAATTATAAGTATGTAATGAGGCAAGTGAGGAAATGTGCGAGACAGCGAAAATTATGTATGAATGAAACAAAAGTATAGTTCTCACCTACTCTACTGCTTTTGAATTTTGCAACATTTAAGTGGATTCTGAAACATTTAATTCATTTATGCCTGTTATTGGCGAACAAAATTTCAAACGTTTATAACATTTCTGTAATCAACACGCCAATTGCTACCAATCGAATATTTTAAATAATATAGCCTCTTTTTCTCACAAACACTCTTACAAATGGGTTCACTCTTCTTCACAAGTAAAAATTTGTATATAAAATCAAACAATCCGTTAAACAGTTGGATGTGTGCTATATAATTATCGCGTTGAAGATCTCAGTGAATTGCAAATAAAAATTTACGTATGTTACGTAATTATTATATTTTGGATTTGTATATTTGTTATTTATTTGGAGTTATGAGGGTTCTGAACTACCTACGTTTTAATTACACAATTGCATCCTTATTTACCTTATTCTTGTGATATAAAACCATCCGATTAGTTTAGAAGAGCTTACTTTATTTCATTATATTAAAATTAACATGTAGCAATGGTCAATTCTCTATTTTGATAAATTTTACTCTTTTTACATCTACTGGTATTTTGCCGGTCAATTATTATTATCTAAGATATTTATTAGAAGACACACAGATTTTAGGGTGAATGTATTATTTTTGCCTTCATCTTTCTGTCCATGTTGCGAGTTTAGGCAATATGTTTCAGGCTTATCTACTTCATTGTTTTCGAAATATTTACAGAGAATGATTAAAAAATAAAAAAGCTGCATCTGTGACATTAAACCGATAATAATTTTTGTAATATTAATAGTCTTTCGCGAAGCATTTATTGAATTTATATTGTTTAGAAATCTTCAGTGTTACAAAGTGACGCGACCTATCATAGTAGGAACTCATTATTGCATGAGAATGGTAGCAGTAGATCTAAGATTAAAATCATTAACTGACGAGTTTTGAAACCGAATTTTATTAATCGGATTATCGTAACCACCAGAGTAAATACTGAATAAAATGATCAGTCCAACCTAACATCATCATCATCATCGTATAGGATCATATTACTATTACATCGAGATCGAGAGGCAATTATTTATTTATTTTAAAGTACATAATTCATATTTTCGTATTTATACTATTTGGAATGATACGTACTTATATTTATTATCTTTTTACAACTCTGTCTATGTATAACGATGTACGCCTGTAAGACTTAACTGTAACGCTTATTTCATAGCTGATTTTGTTATTTCATGCGCCGAGGAGTTTCTTTCGCCGCGTCTTCTCCTCATATATTAAAGGCGCCTCTCCGAAACGGTGGTAACGTCAATAGAACCAGTATTTTGTGTGATTTTGCATAAAACAATATCAATTTATTAATAACTAAAAGTGTAGCAGTATTATAGATGTTCTCTTTATTTTTTATACTTTTTAAATGACTAGTCTTTTTTACTAATACGTGGTATTTATTAAATGGTGAGAGTACTGTATTTATTTTATTTCAATCCGTAATCGTTTATATTTATACTTATTAAGGAAATATTTATTCAAGCAGTATTTTACCCAAGTATATAAACATTTTTATTTATTTTTATTATTATATTACTTACATAATAAGAATTTTTTTCGTATTAGGTACTTATTTATTAAACTACGCAGGTAAATTCGTTTGTTATGTATTATTAAACAGTATTTTTTAGTTTTATATTTCACTATGGCATTAATTCGTTTTGTAATCAGTTGTAGATGGAAATGAATAATTGAGTACTCAAATAATCTGACACTATATACATTTTATAATATAGAATATAATATATATTATATATATATCTTTGAAATTACTAAAATCTATAATCCTGCTGACACTTGCAAGTGTTACTTCTATTCTTACATTCGTATATCAGTAGATAATAAGTAATATATAACTTCATATAATCAGTGTTAGATATATAAGTAATATATAAGTTCATGTATCAGTGTTGTTCTTCAAACCTGACTATTATATACCTACGTATGTATTTTTCTTTCACTGATCTATTTGAGCAACTCTTGTTGTTCATATATACATACTTACAATAATTATATGATTAACCGATCTTAGGAAAATAAGGATAGCATTAGAAAAACCGTTTGTTCTAATTCTAATCGTTTAGGCCCAAAATTTACGACGAAATCGAAAAACAATTGTGATTACATGTTGCATGTGTAACGTTTGGGATCAAATTTGAATCTAAAATACGTTTAATGTTAAACTAAGCGAGCTTTGTAGTCATCGAGGACTTTCTGAGCTTTTTGCTGTTACTTTTAAAATAAACAAGGCAGTAGAATAAACGGTAAGGAATTTTGAAGAATCGGAATCGTTTTAAAGATATTGTAGAAGTTCAGTGTAACAGTAAACCCTAAGATATCAATGTGGCACGATTTAATAAAATTGGCTACCAACCTTGATCGATTGTTTTATTTATTATATTACACCCAATGAACTGAATGTTTCCAATTCCCATTCACCCTGCTTTGGTTGATAGAGATGTGTTGCATATCCTTTAATTGCAATAGTATGCTTTTTCTGAATACCCTTTACAAATCAAGTATCTAAAGTTATCCTAGGCATGCACTAGGCAATCAAACGAACATAATTATGACAAGCCATGAATTTCTTACATATTTTGGCTGAACTTGCAGCTTGGCTGCCTAGTGCGCACCTAGTGCGTAACTGCAGTAAAGTGCAGAAGAATTATAAATATCTACTCCAGCCGGGAATCGAACCTAGAACCACTCTTCACAGACGTGTAAACTATGTCTTACTTAAGTAATGTTCTAATATTAAACTACTTTATTACTGTGGAGGTTATGAGATGAACAGATAAATAAAACGCAAATGAACATCAATTTTAGTTTATTGAATAATTTATACAAGTTTAGATTAAAAATTAAGAAGATGAAATTAAAGTAACAGCATTGCACTGTGAAATGAAAGTGTAAACATTCAAAAAAGCTTCTAAAGTCGTATCTTAGGGATAAACTAGCGTTTGGATACGTGACGACTGCTGTTACAGAGTAGAAGAAGTATACATTCCATACGATGTCGATCACGGTGACGTCACCAAAACATTGTGTCATGATCAAGGTACACCTTTGACACTTATGGTAGGTACCTAAGTAGGTATCAAGCAAATATCTTCAATAGATCGTAACACGCTCTAATATTTAAAAAGCTTTCTAGTTTTATCAGGACTTGCAGAAGAACTATTCTTTTAATAGGTAGAGTTGCAGTTTTTTAAAGTTCTCTACAACCATCTACTCGTTCGGTGAATATTTCACTGCATAAATTGATATGACTTAGCGGTATGATTATCTTAATGTATATTGCATGTAGGTAGGTACGTGAGATTATTGTTAGTTGTAGACATTTAAGAAATCAATTATTTTCTAATTACGATTCAGATCTTAACTTCTAAGTACAACTATTGAATGTCAGTTTTCAGTTTCATTTTTCTACAGTAAAAAGGAATATTTGCTGGAAACACAAGGTGAATGTTATAAAATGTAGGTGTACATATTCGTAACTCTATGCAAGTGTCTTTCACATCTTTCTTGAAGCGTCGGCAATAATCCAAACGACCTAGTCTTGTTTTTATCAGTAAGATTAAAATTACATTGCGTCTTCTTGAATTTAAAATTGTTGTCATATTGCACATGTCTTGCTTTACCAGTTATTATGTGCGACTTTACTCGGTCTGAAAAATTTCGATGCATTGCACAATATTGTCTCGTTTATGCATACTAGATGAACGCGATTTCCTGGAGACATACAAGTAACAGAGTTGAAAAAAGTATCTTATTAGTATATGACATCAAGTTTAAATTCAATAAACGCGAGAAATTTGGCCGTACACAGTGGTCGTAGTTGATCTCAACGGATTATGTAGGGCCTGTTGCAGTAGAACTAAAGAGAAGTCTGATCGCCGATCGTCAAGTTGTCGGCACGAGTATTCCGTAGCGATCACAACCGACGATATACACGCCGAGGCTTCTGTCAGAGTGGTATTGAGTCTTACGTTCACGCAAAACAGTGTCTACACCACACACATCTCGAGTAACCTAAATAAAATTCATTCCGTTCAATATGGATGTATAAGTTATAATGTATCGCAACAAACTTTGGTTAGTTCGTTTAGTCCAAAGTATAGAGTCGTTTTAAGACTTTATTTTTCTTTTTAGGCCAACACATTTGTTAGAAAGTTTTCACGGATTTGCCAATATTCATCAAGGTTTGGCACATCATATTTTCAATTGTTTAACAACTCAATACCACACTGACATCAGCACATTTATTATGTTTAAGGTTATATTTGAAGGAAATACACAAAATTATAACGAAATTGTGGAATGGAACATAAATTTCTCATTAGAGTACTATTTACTCGAAACACGTATTTTTATAATTCGCTATATGCAGTTACATGAATTCTGAAACCGTCATTTAATTCTACATCATAAAAATGTCCTTTATATCTTGACGCTGCTAATTCAGATGCAATTATTGTTATCGTTTGTTTTATTTACAAGCAGGTCGATATAATCCTATAAAGAACGATAAAAAGATTATTATGTCGACGTCGTAAGAGAAAAAATTACCAGACAGCCCAGTGAAATGGAATACAAAGTTACAAAACGACATACGAATCTTGCATCCATTAAGTGTCCTCAGAAAGACAAAACATACTATGTTATAGTGTAAATTATGTAGGTACTAGAAATAAATATTTTCGAAGCAACAGTATGGAATTTAATTGTCACTTACCATCAATGGGACCCACACAAGCGTTTTTAAATTTGCTCTTAATTTTTTATCTGTTGGCCAATATTGAACCTATGTTACTTTACAATACTATAGGATCTAGAAAATGCTTTTAACCTATTTATCTAATAATACTGGATGGACATTATAATAAATTATCGCGAAAATTCAGATTAGTTCATAAGATCTCATCTTTTTGTTTATATACTAATTATAAAGCCTTATGCTTAGTTCTTAGACGTATATGTTAGATGTTTCAATAAGTTAACTAGAAAATGGTACCTTCCTCTTATCTTAGATGATCAATAAAATAGCTTGAATGCGATGGGTACCTATCATTAAATTTTAAAACAATAATGTTAAGCTCGTGTCAGCAAATTTATAGCATATCCTCGAAGTAAGACATTTATTTATGATATAGATTGTAAAACAAACTAAGGATAAATCAATGTTATGTAAATTTTGTATACAATACAATCTTAACACTTGCCGGTGCTAAAAGCCAAAAATAGTGTTCTATTTATTATATTTGTATATGAAAAGTTTTTTTAGTCTTTTGAAGAATTTTATTTGTATATAAATAAAAATTATAATAATATAGTTAGATCCAATTATTTTGTATTCCAAAGAAATTAAATCCATAGGGTATAAATCGACACTAGAATATTATGGATAATATCAATATAACACGCTTGAACCTGGACGGAGAGGGGGTGACAATGGAAAGTAATCTACCTACTGAGAAATTTGTCGTTCCTGTGTTATGTTTGTATGACTATATTGTTGTGTGTTACGATAAAACACTTTACTAGTCAAAACAGTAGGTACAGTCATACTTAGATATTGATAAATTGCATGTAGTGTCGCGGTGGGTAAATTTGGGTAAAAGATAATTTTTATTGATCAAAGCTTAGAGAAACCATGCTATTGTGTCTACAGGAGTATTAATTGGTAGTTTACAAAAGGACATTGTCCCCCAATGTTTCTATCACTATACGTACAAAAGCCCTGCCAGTAAAATTCCCTTTAACTTTTAACTCCTCTGATGGTATGATGAAACACCATCAGCTAACATTACTGTACTACTTACTTTAATATTATCGAAATTAATAAAGCGGTCAAATTTAAACACATTCAAGGGATTTACAAGCTATGGTTTTGACTAGTAAAGGGTTATAACAGTAACATCGATCAGAAAAGCGTAGACATGTTGTAGAGAAAAACTTCATGGCAATACTACAGCCGTAAAATACAAGTACAGCGTTGGTACTTCAATTAGATACGAATCCGAAGCATAATGCGAAAAAGCTTCTTAATTTGATGCAAAACTTGTTACACATGTGGGCCCCATCATGGTTTCAGAACTCATGTCAACGACAAATCCCCAAGTCTTAGCCAAAGTACAAAGCAAAATATAAGTATAAAATAAATTTAAGACGTCCGCAGTCCAAGAGGAAAGCAGATGTCGCCTAACTATAAATCTTAAAATAAATTAAGTTTACAGACCAATACAGCTGTTTCCTAAAGACCATATTAGATACAGTCTGTTTTTCATAACGGACATTATCAGACTTCATAAAGAATTATATCGCTGTCCTAACTAAGATAGATTGACTAAAGTAAATAGAAAAATGACACTTCGTCGGCAAAACCTATGTAACTACGATATTAAGTTCATTCGATTAAATTACATACGAACATAAACATCTAATAAAGACTCATTTATGTAAGTCGAAAATCAGTAGATATAGCGTCTAAAGTTACTAGTTGCCCCGTCCCACTTTATCGCCACTGGCCAAGTTACAGCCACATATTATAATTCACCCCTCCCATTATGCCAACAATAGGTAGGTGCTACATTATAATATCGAACAATACTATGTTTAATAAATACCTACGTGATTCCCTCAGGCTGTCAGTCGTCTTTTAGTAGGTATATTCATAATGATAAATTAAAATTATAGATAATTAGATAAAGTGGTCCAGCTTCGTGTCTCGGCTAAAAATTTTAACTTTTCTTATATTGTTCTATTTAATAAATACTGTGTTTTATTTGTTCTTGTGTCCATTAAAAATAATCTTGGCATTGCGTAGTGGAATGTTAATGTCGAACCTTAAAAGTAAAATAGTGCAAGACGAAAAGTGGGATCGAGCTAACATTTTAAACGTATTCGCTCTGGGCCCGTGACTTATCTCAAATCTGTACATATACTACGTACATACATTAGGATATATAACTAATAATACTGAGCGAAAATCATAATACGCCTAAATGAACATGGCGTCACTACAATTTTGGCCAACACGAGTATTATACATAAATGTGCTCACATAGCCTCATGTATGGCGACAAGCCATTTGGGGGAAATATCTATTCCTAATTAATTTATTAACCTTTTTGCCAAAACACATAAGGAATATAAAATCATCGGTCCACCACGTTCGTAAACTACTAAAAAAATCGCCTGCTGAAAATATTAAAAAGCTGATAATTGTACATTTTTGCAATTGACATGAAGTTCGGCAATGAAAAGACAGATCTTTAAACAACTATAGTTTGTTTCATTATCGAAAGTAATACTAATATTGCCGAAAATACATATTATTATTATTAAATTGCCTACAACACAAATGGGACAAGGTAGAATCTAAATGTGTAGGAATATTACAACAGTCACATGGACCCGAGCGCTGTAGGTATATTTAAAGGAATGAGGTACACAACATTTATATGTCTACTACGTTTAAACATATATTGTAATATGGACACAATAAAGATAGATGCAACAGCCTCGGTTACCTACATATTCTACCCTCCTGTGGTGCAAAATTGATGCTCAAGGAAATCCGACTTTGATATAAACCCCCGTGAGATGTTGTTACTCCAGCACCAATCGTTATTTCAATATTATTTTTCTTCAATAGATGAAAAAGAAATTGAAATACTGTCCATTCCTTCATAATATAGTTAGGTACTAAAGATAAAATGCAACACTTTGAGCTATTTCCGTGTTAATACTCGTACCGTAGATATCACCATTAAACAGGTAATTTACTTTGTGCTTCATTTTGTGCTTTGTCCTTTGAATCAATCCAATACTGCAATCGTATAACCCATCTATAAGGTAACCTAACTTAGGATGTCTATGAAAATAATGAAAACACTTTTTGCCCTGTTGGTATGTAACTAATAATACTAAATGTAATCGAAAACTAGAATAGTGTTCTTTCGAGTCTTTACAATCCTTCCCTCTGTAATGTTACTTATCAGAAGTATCTGCCAAATACGTTCTGATCACACTTACTAAGTTGGATGTGTAAATAATATCTGTTTAAGTCCTTCACAACGCATAATGACAGACACTTTTGTCAGTATGTTTTGGTAGATGTTTAGTACCTAATCAAACAGTCAAATGGTATTAATTCCACAACCTTGCGACATTTGTTACCAAGTTGTTCTGCCACAGAAATGTCTGCCAATTGTGTTCTGACCACATTAAGTTGGATGTGCAAATAAATCGCTTTAATTAAATCTGTTTAGAACCTTCAGAACGCATACTATCAGACACTTTTGGCGTTTTTTTAGATGTACCTAATTGAAACGGAATTTAATAACCTTTCCATGATACCTATTGTGCAAAGCTGTTTCGTTTCTACATTTCGAACTACGGGTAATGTTATCGCCTCACTAGATAATTTCACAGTAGTTCGAAAACATGAGACTGCTGTAGGTCTTTACGTCCCAGGAAATTTTCTGTTCATAACCAGGGCACAAGTAGATAATCATTGTGACATCTTGCAAGGGCTAATCTGGAAATATACCTCTACTATGAGATAAAGAGGGCTTTATAGGGAAAATATTTGAGCTAATTAATCTCGACATTCTCGATGTTAATTCATTTATAGATTAGGTACCTCGACCTTCTTTCAGTATTTTGTTTATTGGTCACGTCCAAGTTTTCAAATGATTTGTCAGTGAGACATCAAATTTTTGCACCACAATGAATATTAGTATAAACGAACACGCTAATGCCTGGTTTAGACGCGTGATAGAGCACAAGACGCGGCGACGGGAGTGGCGAGCGGCTGCAGCGACTTGTCCCGGCAACCAGGCACAACCTACTAGTAAAATCAGAGAACACCAAAAACACCGACCGACACAAATATACGTCTACAATAATTCTGATTACCTATAACATGTTGACCTCTACGTGATAGAACCGCGAAAAAATGCTAAGGAGAATCTCGCGCCATTACAAATAGACGAAACGTTCGCCGGACAACGCGACGGCTGGGGGCTGTCTGTCGTGCCGACGTTTCTTTATAATGACGTTGCGATTAAGCGTCGGGAGAGTGAAGCTCTAAGTGGAAGTGTCGTAGCACTTCGGAACTATAAATATGGGGCTATTACTATAACACCGATCGCTTATTACCTAACATATAGATAGACACATAAATTCACGTGGTTAAATACTCGAATCGTCTTCTTAATTATGATAAATATATTTGGCAAAAACGTGCGCGTAGCGGCACGCAGGCGCAGAGCGATATTGTGACGTTTCCGCTTCAAGCCTAATTCCCGACCGTTACGATATTTCCCGGATCCCGCGCGCCCGCGCCCCGCGCCGCGCGCCCCGCCCCGCGCGCCTTATCATCAGTACATTACAACGTCTACACCACAACTACATTTAAATGTAACAACGACAGCTCCTAAACATCCTTGTTTAAACCTAACGATTATAGAAAGTTGCGTCTATTCATTCTGGTATAGCCTTAGGTTACGAAAGAACATGTTCGGCGAAAACACAATTATTAAGGGAACGACGAAACGGAAGGACTTAACCTATTTTTCCAATACAACTATACTACTCTACTCTAAATATAGGGCGTAAATATGTCTTTTCGTCTAAATGTTTAACGCTATGAGATAATTTATGTATTAATGATATGATGAAAATTATTTCAAATGTTTTAATATCAATCAAATGATATGAAAATGCACACTGCCAACCAGGCCACTGGCGACTATCCGGGCATGTAGTTATGCAAGCTGATACTGTCTTAGCGCGGGAACAATGAAATCAAACATGCCTACCAACTATTTGTAGCTGCTTTACAATTTAATTGCTATTTACTGCATCTTTTTGAAAGAAGAAATTTACTAGCGAAATTGTTTTAGTTGGCGTCGCAGTAGTCCCAATAGACACTTTCACGCTAATCACGTTTAATTACAACTACACGATTATACATAAAATTACTAATATATGAGCAATTTACTTGATATGCTTTAAGATTAATTAATTAACTAATTTCATAAGAAACGTTTTAGAAGCTCACGACAGCGATGAAAAAATGTTATCGCTCACATAATTACTTGCCTATTATATTGAACAATGTCGCCGTACCTACTTTCGAATCACACTAAAAATACCACTAGATTTTCGGTGAGCATTGAAAACATCTTGCGATATCACGAGGATTTCAATTTCTTGTAAATATACTATCGTACCTTAAATTCCCGCTGAAAAACCGTAGCATTTTCAATGTCCACTGAAAATGTTGTTCGAACTTCAATGACCCATCGAAAATTTCGAGTAAGCGAAACTTGGCCAAACTTTGAAATACCATGGTTAAGTTACAGTTCAAGATATCCCCCGGTTGTGTTAAATACATAACAATGATAATGATAAATTCATTTGTTATCGGATATGTATGTATTTAAAGGCTACCGTCTTCTGAAACAGCGACGAGTGAACAATGTCGTTAAGAAAATGCACCGTATTGATGAAATACAGCAAGACATTTGTAATGTTTTAGAACTGTGTAAGTGCTTGTGGGTAAGTGGCTAGGTAGGTACTTCTACACACATCTACAGAGCCGTGGGTTTATGTGATCACTTTCCTGACGAGATTGTTCAAATACATTTAGCGCTCCCAAACCCGTCGCTGACGTTCACAACCGTCCAATCTTAACTAAACGAAAATATTAAAAAATATATTATATAAATTAGTACACATAATTATATAACCGCCTAAACGCTATGAGTAATCCGTAAACTACGTTAGGACGATGCGCGTGGAACGGTATCCGAGGCTGTTACAAACACACAGTGACTTGAAGGTGTTGTGCGGTGGTGGCACCGCGTTGCACACTATACACATATAAGTTTCACAACATATAACATAAATAACTTATAACTACTCCCCGGACTTGCGAGATGCGATGTTAGATCGCGACCTCGCGCCGAACGCAACCACATCGAAACCGCGCGCATTCGAAAATCAAACTGATCGAATCAATCGAAACATCGTTCAAACCTGTTTCCCCGAAGTCGGGGTTCGTACGAATCATTCTGCGGCATTAAGTTCCTACTCGGTCGAGCGCAATGTAGCTCGAGCCGCAACATGCGAGTCGCTAGTGTTCGCGACCCATTAGTGTGTGTCGTACACGACAAGTGCACGTTGATGTTTTTCTGTACCGTCCGCGGTAACCGTTTATAGCAGTCCTTGTGTAGTGACCGACGTGGTACAGTAGTGCGGGCTCGCGGCGCCGCGCCGACCTAGCGGCGCACATTGCGGAGCGGCGATCCCGTGCTTTTCGCTCGTGTGCGATTCGCTACTGCGAGTTCGACCCCTTCGGCGCTTGAATTTTAAGTAGGACGAGTAGGCCTATCAGTAACACTAAACCTTTTGTTATGCTAAAGTTATTTTTTTTATTATTAGGTACACGTGTATCGAAATATAGAAAGTGTCAAGCGGCGGTGAGCGGTCCGAATTTATTTACAAAAGTCGGGGGCCACGGGAGTCGCACTCGCGGCGCGCTGGGCTCCAATGAATCCATTACATCATTTATATTGTAGTAAGTAGGTACACATTTTTATATATATTTTAAGGACCGAATATTTTCACGGCGATTACAGTTCGATTAATTTCCTATTGGATAAAGATTTAACTAAGCACTTTAACAGTTTATCGTCGAGAGCAGACCATCGGGCTGGTGCAAGTTGGCAGTCGTAGCGTGTTCATTCACACGTGGCATAAGGGTGGCGAGCGAGCCGGCAGTCGGCCGCGCCACACGGCTTCGATCGGCTCGGCACCGCTCGCCTTATCTGTAACGCGCCATGAAATAATGTATTAGCACAGATATTGTTCAATACGTTGATCACTGTTAATTACGAGTAATCAATTTAGACGTGGACGCCACCGGTACTGTGCCGTGTTTATTTTATATTACATTAAAGACAATTTATAGGCAGCATCAACTCGCCATTACGACCGCATAATTATAATTTAATGGTCCGAGAAATTATGACATCGGAGAGGCTTGGCATCCGCAAAACATCCCTCGGGTATCGGACATGCCATGTCTAATAAATATGCAACAATTTTGTGTGGTAAAAGGAGATTATGCGGATCATAATTGAGAGCTGTTACTTCCCACTTATTACAGCTATAAATAAATTACAGAAAATAAGGGTAACTTTGTCCCACAAAAAAATGAAGATTAATTATTTTGCTGTAATAATATTAGTAAACATTGAACAACAAACAAACAACATTTGCTATGGAGGGGTCGTCAGCGGGGACGCAAGCCATGCTGGACAGGACACCATCTGCACACCAATCGCTAAACCCGACGGGAGCATATCACTTGGAGCGGATTTTAAAACTTCCACAGAATCCATTAGGCCGTTGCCAAACATATGAATTTAAATGGTCGTTACGAACGCAATGCAATATTCTCTGTCGTACATCACCATTTCGAATTATCGATGTCACCAGTGTAATAACAGGCAGGTTAACGATAGCCCGACCGAGATCGTCACTTAAGAAGTCAGGAGGCCTGATGCGACGAGATAGTTATTACTCAGATATATGAAATTAAGAGCGTTGTTAATACAAAAACGTAATACCATATTGGATCACATCTTTTATATAAACTATCTTATTAACCTCATTATAATGCATCGGGCAATATAGCTTCGAATACAAGTTGTCCTAAAAGTCGATGGTCAAATATTGGATTGCGTCACTCATTATCACCTTGTTAATTCACATGTTTGTTAATGGTCTCAACGGATTGTCGAAAATTTAAAATCACCGACGGACGCTCAAAGCGATTAAACTGTGAACCAAACTTGTTAAATTCGTTATGTCACAGCCAATATTCCAATCGTGTTTAAGTATTTGCACTTCAATCTATGTTTGAATCGATCAATATAGTGGAGTCCGCCCGAATTGCGATTCGTATTGTCACGAACCGAAGTGCCAATGATTGATATCCATCGATGTCGCCAGTTAGCCAGTCACGCCAGTGCCAATTCTCCCAAGTATATCAACTTTATATCGTAATATAATCCAGTAATTCAGCCAAAGACAATTTTGAGGACGACCCACTTACCGCAGTGAGGAAATTTTGAATTTGTCGTGGAAATTTGGAAAATTCGGTCGGACTCACAGTACCTCGGAAGCTTTATTCATGCGACAATCGTAGGGAGTCACATGCTACTCAATCATAAAACCACAGAGACACAAATCTAAATCCACAATCATAACTCTGTACGTTTCTACAATAGTTTAGACAGATACTCGATTCGTAGACACCTTCATGCCTACTCATCGAGTAGTACATACATATACAACACAAAAGTGCTTACAGATCAATAACTCAGTGAGTAAATTAAAACAGGAATATTATTGAAAGTTAAATATTCGTCGTTTGTCGACACGAGCACATCCACTGTCAAACACCCCACGAATTTTGTCCACTCTATAATAGAACTGCCTAATTGACCTACTACGAGCAGTAGGTCAGTTTTCTGCGCTACATAGATCGACATCCGAAAATATGGTAGAAAAAATTATCAAATGTAGTAGTAGACTGAAACAGAAACAAATTCTTTTATAGATGGAAAATAAGGTACAAGTATTTGTTCTTTTATATGACTTGAATTAACTAATGATTAATGAAACAAACGGACGATTTGTTGAATTTATGGGGTATAAGATATGGATGGTGCACGTGATTTCCTACTTGGTTCAATAACACGTGTTCTTTGTGATATGACGATACGTAACGTGTGATATTCGCGGATTGTGCTTACACAATCATATTGCATATTTTAGGAAATATATTTCCATTTTTTCTTTACACTAATCTTTAAAGACCAGTGTTTCCACAAGACTTTTAAGCCACAGTTTCAAAAACTCTGTGATGAGCGACGATCCGTGCACCAATTATATTACCAACATTAGCTTCCTTATTGACGATTGCATGATGTTTAGAAAAATGCACATAAAAATTTATGTAATTATTAATTAGGGGAAATATGAAGTTATGACAAAAGTGATAATAGGTAGTTGCTAAGTCAGTTATATTTATTATTTCAAAGTCCATTTCCTACATTATTATTTTGATGTGAAATTTAACATTAAATTTTTTTACTCTTCTCCTATGTACGACATTGGTTGGTGACAAGAATCAAAGCTAACTGTGTGAGTAATTAATAGGTTCCACAATCTTTTAGGGATCTACCGATAATATTTATGGTTTAGCAAGAAGAATCGTAATTGGAATCTAATAAAAGTTGTTGAATAGAAATGCACTTAGAATTATTATAATACCTTATAAGACATTATTCGCAAAGTATAGTTCGCTTCTGTGAAAACAATGATATACAATCGTCAACAAGGACCGTATCTGTCTGTTCTACACAACAATTCACTTGGCTTGTCTCAGTCAACACCCTCCCGCGTTTACTGAACATTGGCTCTAAAAACATGCAAAACTCTATACTCAACTTACACGGTGCTGTTGTGGGAATGATGTACTTCAACAACGACTGGAAGTACAAAATTCAAAATGTCATTAACTTCGTAGTCAAAAGATTTGGAAAAATCACTGTTAGAAGATAAATAAATAGGTAAGTAAGAAAAGGTTTGGATTAGAATTGGAAATTTCGATATTATTGTCAAATATGTAGAGTAAGAAATAATATGTAGTACCTACTAAGATATTAAGAAAGGTTTGTGTCACTTTAAAGATGTATAAGTAATAAAAATAGTAATATTTTTATATTTAGTTTCTTTACTCAAAGTCAAAGATAGATAAGATACCAGAGTCCAAAATAGTTCACGAAATATAGTCTGTGTATAGTAGAAAAAATAATAATCCGACAAGAGGGATAATCGACTATTTCGCGAACTAAATTGAAGTTAAACTGCATGGTTAAATAACGAAAAAATCACCTTACTTACTTTACAGTAAACATACAAGTAATAAGTATTTAATTTCGTTAAAAAAAATAGAGCTTGTCTTGTCTTAGTGAGTGTTAATATGGTGTGAATTTAGACTGATTAAAATTTTGACAGGGTTAAAACGTTGCGTATTTAAATAAAGACGATACATATTTTTGTAAATAGCCGATAAACTTGCAGACAAACCAACATAATTATGGTAAGCGGTCATCGTCACCCATGGATGCCAGCAGCTTAGGTATCACCGACTTTCGGTCTTGCAAGACAAGTCATGCAATGACAAGAAAGCAAGTAGCTACTGGCTCATGAAGTTCCTAGCTGGTAAACCATGAGTCGACGAGGGCTGTTATCAATAATTTTATAGGTATGACCTATAATTGAATCTTTTAATAGGAGTTTTCTAAAGAAAACGTTATGTCGTATTTATTCTTTGTTGTGTGTGTTGCAACTTGTAACCGAACTCTAAATATTGCGCAATAACATAGACTAATATATTAGCCATGACAATTTAACCGCGATTCAAAAATCAAAGTGTTCTAATAATAGAAGTATTGCAGCACGCGGTGTTCGCCGCTATACGAGTATATTTCAAAGTAGTCTAGTTATTTCTGTCTCGGTGTCAGGAGTGTGAACTTGAACGCAGACGAGGGAAGTGCCCCCATTCTGTTCGCGTGAATTGTTAATGCTAGGACTAAGAGTCGACGAGGTGTAGTTCGAGCACGTGGCGTGGGGTGTGACGTCACGGGCGCGGGGCTGCGGCTATCGATCCCACCCATTCACACCGATCACGACATTGTATTGGTGAGAAGCACTTTGCGCTAAGATGCTAAGAGTTGGCCTAATGTGATTGAAGTGATTGAAGCATCACCTGGGGCCCTATTCTACTTACTCAACTGAAAGATTCACTAATGTATTTCTAGCAAAACTCGATTGTGAATGAATTATCAAAGCGATAAATTATCTGTTTTCTAATCAACAATAAATCAACACAAGTTTATTCAGCCGTGACCTACTTAGGAATCAATTGAAGCATTTATAAATTTGCAGACTTGGGGCCTTTTTTTCTGGTAATATTGACTATAAAATATATGTATTTCTAATACTACCAAAGAACCATTAACATTTTACCTAGTAATAATACCGCAGTAAAAATAGCGTCCAGTATCTACTAAGTACTAATAGGTACTCGTATGTAGTAAGTTTCACCCAAAGAGTGACGAATTAACACCAGAAGGCATTAAGATTAAAGTAGGGAAACAAAATAGTACCATTTGGTTTCGGGAAACAATCCAGATAAAAGGTATGTAGGTATACATTTACCGACACAAGAGCAGAATTTGAATGGGGTTATGTGAACGAATAGTCGAGGTAGAGGGTGGCAATAGTCGTTTATTTCTTCACCGCAATTTATGGCTCCCATCTCGGAGAGCTATATACACTGTCGGTAGCGGAATCGGTTGCAACGCTTTAATACCCTGGGTGCCAATGAGACCTGTATACTGAAAGCCGATTTCCGACAAGCTGCAATTTAATGTTTTAAACGAGCGCTCTTCGCTTCCAATTGCATCGTGTTAAAATATAGCAACAGTTTCCTTTACAAAGGCGATAAACTGGAGTTTTTGCGAGTTTATTTTCTGTTACGCAAAAACTCCGACTAAAGTTATTTATATTTTACAGTTTACTGTCTCGAATCATCGAGTTTTTGCTCGATTTTTCTATGAAGGTGATTAAATAGGAGATTCGCAAATAAAATATATTATAATGGCCTGATTGCCCGGAAGACCCTTACAGTTCGATATTTACGTTATTGAGATGTTTATTGTAATTTTTCCTGAGTGTTAATGTAATAAGTTTGCAATATATTTTACATTATTATTATTATCAGGCTTAGTTTGCTTAAATACCGATCTGTTAGGGTTAAATATTATAACTTATTAATAAAAAGCATAATAAGAAAACAAAATAAGCATGAAAGAAGACGTGAATAGTGAATGGTTGATGTTTTATTACCTTGTTGCACTCCAGCCGAATGGCCGGCTAATAAAATGAAAATGACGCAGATATGATGCATTAATAATTGTGATATAGCTTGTGACACCTAATGATATAAAAAGCGTTATGTACACATTGATTCAAAATTTTCCGTACCAATTATTATGGAATCTAATCATATGATTAGCTGATGGTCTATATCTTTGCAGTCTAAAACAAACTATTCCCGATCACACTGACAATTTATAATTATAAATATTTTAATTTTCGCAAATATAAAAAGGTGTGAGTATCAATTATGGCCAGTCTAATTATTTTTTTAAATATGACTGGAATTGAAAACACCTATTCAATTAAAGGAAGGAACTCCCCTTGCTTGGATACACCTTACTTCCTCCGTATAGCTTTATTTTAATAAATACAACGTATCTTGGTTACAGTTTACAATTTAACGTTGATCACATCTCATTCTACTGGCACAATGAAAAGCAGTTTGATAAAAGGATCTGCATTGGGATCGATTCCGGATGAAAAACGAAATTATTAAATCAATTCAAATTAACGAGATGATTTTTCACTTAAAGTAGAGCTGATATGAAAATTTTATGGTCGTTTTTAATGACAACTATTGGCACATTTTTAAAACCTCCGTCACTAAATTGTGTGTATGCTTGTGTTTTGATCGTCAGTGTCATTCTGTAGATGGCATTGGTTTTGTTATTTGCAAGGGTATTGAGTGAATATTCATAATATGTACAAAGAATTTACAAGTTCTATAAAACCATTTCCATGGCACACAACAGCTATATAAGATGCCTTTTCTTTCTTTAATAGAATGGGTATCTTTCACTTAGACATAAAGCGAAAACATAAGGTGAAAGACTCGTGATACATTTTCCGAGTTTGTATCAAGAATGAGACGGAATTGGATGAGGATATTTTCGATAGTTCAAGAGATTATAAGTCCCCTCGGCTCATTCAGCTAACATTGAGGAGAGGCACTATCACATCATGTATCTCCTAGAAATGATGGAGAATCCTTGTCTGCGCTGGATAGCTGTCGACAGGGATATTAAATTAAAACATTTCACAATATCTTTCCACTATGAGGACATTAAAACCAGATTAAACCAAGTAACTTTTTGTACGATTTTTTTTTAAATAGATGTACCAGTGGCTCAGCAAAGATGATTTTTCTATCGGTACTATGTCTCTTCAATGAGACGCTGATTCGCAACGTAATTGTTTACCAGAAGTACTTGGTACAGTGACTGGCAAAATATTTTCACATATTTTTTCTATCTATAAAGATATCTTAATTTTGAAAAGAAACTCTTGGATCGGTGATTAAACAGTTTGGTTCAATCTGGTTCCGACGTCTTTAATGCCTTCGCAGAATAGAGTAAAGAGGGTTTTTAAGAACAGTAGAAGCTACCTGTTGGTCAGACGTCCGTCTCGATAGCCTCGACGGCGTGCAGGTGGTTGACGCGCACGTTGCAGAGCGCGCGCGGGCGCACGGGCTCGGCTCGCTCCGCACGCTGCGCCTCGAGAGCGCGCTGGCGGCGGGCGGCGCGGGCAGCCAGCACCGTCAGCTGCTTCTGCAGCTCATGCTGGCGCAGCTGCAAATAATAACCTTATGAACCCGGTGACAATAGGTTGCAACTAAAAATTAACAATCATGAAATCAACGATCAAAAGAGTAGGAGTTCCTGCAGAATCAGGTACTGATTAATTAATAGCTTATCGCAAGCAATGATGTCAAAGTAAAGTAAATCATAAGCTTACCATTTTTTAAAGTAATGACTTTCCTTATATGACGAAATCAATATTCTTTATATAGAAAATGTAATTTTTCTTCTACCTATCACATTCCTACAAGAGTCCCTAGTGATATCACACGTCCTAAAAAGAAGCTTGTAACTTTAAAGTCTTAGGCCAGTAATGCTAAAACACTGTCAACCATCATTTCAGAAGTCCACTGGCTCAATCCATTTGCCATGTATAACTAGACAATCTTACATGGTTGAGCCGCAGTGCGTCTTGGTTCTGCAGCGCTGTGAAGTCGTCGACAGCGCCGGCTTCCATAGCCGCCTGCCGCTCGAGCAGCAGTCGCTCCTCCTCCCGCAGCCGTCTCAGGTTCAACTCCAGCTGCTGGTCAGCCAGCGCCGCCTCATCCAGCTCCATCACGTCCGATGATGAGTCCTCGCTCATCGATGACTTCTTCTGGATCGGCCCTGAAACTGTTATATCCGTATGTCAACTTTAGGTAGGCATGTTTTTGAAAGTGATTACAGTTTCCAGCTCGAGCTATCTGAAGAAACTTCGACCTTTTTAGTAGTAACAATGAAAGGAAGTCAAGATTTATGAACTTCTGATAGTGTGTTCTTGTAACTTCAATTAAATAATGTCAACGAACGTTGTTTTGTTTTTTGTTATCATAAAAATTTAATATGGTCGGAAGTTGCCCAAAAATGTGTTTTCAGGGTATGCTTCAGAATTATGTTTAAGTTATTCTAGATTGTTTAGAAAACTTATTCGTCTTTATTTTGATAAAATGTGTTTTTTAGAATGATTATGTTCAATAATACGGTAAAAGGTAAAAAGATGTATTTGATTACTTGTTTGAAAATACGATTTCGCTACGTTATTTGTTGATTTTTCATTATTTTTACGTTGTTTTTCAAATTTCACATTATGATTATTTTCTTTGAAAAAAATATTAAGAAGGGCTGATGTATATAACAAAAACGGTGAAAAAATAAAATGCAATTGAATAAAAATTAAAATAAAAGCAACTTACTTTTTGAAATCCAGGTGCAAAAAAGACGCTAAAACTAGAAAAATAATACTAGAAATAATAGGTATAGGCAAAATAATAAAAATTAACTTACTCGGAAGCAATACGTAATTAACGAACAATAAATATGTTAAGAAATAAAAAAAAATCAAAGTAAATCATACTCTATTAAACAATCTATGTATACCTATATTAAAAATAATAATGTGATACCGAATGAGAATATAGAAATTGCATCATAACTACGCGCAGGTACCTATGCATACTGATTCATTCCCCTTAGATGCAAAATAATTTGGTTAATTTTAATAAATCAGTAAAAATATATTTACTTTCACTGATAAAGAAAAGTAGCTTAATTCCTTTTAATTTCAGATAAAAAGTAACAATATACTTATAATAATATCAGTCCAATCCGATGTTAATAAATTGACAGTGAGTTTAATTAATTTTCAAATACCTACCCATACGTTTCTTACATTACGTTGATTTTTGTTTATGAATAAGAAACTCTGTTTTTGTAAAATTCATTATTATTTGTCACTCTGAATTCCATATTCAGATTTCTTCAAACCTCGATATTCTAATTATCCCTTAATCTAAAGTCACAATCCCCAATTATTTATTCCTTTGTACTTCTAATGAGGTTGAATAATAAAGCGCTAAACAAAAGAACCTACACAAAAAATATTTTAAGAAAATATTAATGAATTAACGCCTGGGCCTGTATAATCTGCTTAAGATTTTTATTTATTTCTCTAAAACAAGTGATTAACGTTTGTAGATTTAAGAACTGTGGCGACAGTTTGTAAATAAATGCGTCTTATTTTTGACCGTTTTATGAAAGGCAAAATAGACTTGCAATACAACTAGAAAAAGAAAATAAATAACAATTTTTATTATCGCATCTTTACATCACTTATACTTATATTTACATTAACACTGCACTACTCCGTCTTACATGTTAATATCACAAAGATCGTCCCTGTCGATAAATTGATCCACGCCCAATACGCACTACTGATTTACACTAAGGCACTAATAAATGTCACTGATCACTGCATAACTCGTCCTTCTCATCGTCCTTCCCACCTGAAAGTGTCGAAAACAAAAACAAAATAAACAAACAAAACTAAAAAGCGTTGTTACCATGCAATGGGTTCGTAACATGACTAAGAGCCTTATTACAATATTACTGAGGAAGTGGTGGTCATGATCACACCTGAAAAATTCAAGTTATTTAAAGATAACTTGAATGCTTATTGTACATTATTGAAAATAATTCAAATAATAATATTTTTTATTCGCATTGAATAAAGTTTATGAAATTACTCGTATGTATCTATAACAAGATCGCAACGATTCTTTAAAGTTAGCTAAAGGTAAATCAAGTAAAAAATCAAAACTAGGTTAGAGCGAATCGGAGCTAATCGTCAAAGTTAAACCACTAAAGAACCGCTATTGAAGTTTCAGGGCGCAAGTTGATCAAAGTTGTACTGTTAGTTCATTCGATAAGCTTGACAATTGAAGCACATACCGAAAATTACCAAGTTTATTTAACAAATACGTAAACACAATAGGTATTTGGTTTTTGTAATAAGGCTCTCAGTAAAACTCAATCAAAATAAATAAATATGAAAGATGAATGAATTGCAACAGGTTTTAGAGTATAATAAATACCGTCCACAGATTTGAAATATATTTTTTAAGTAAAAATTGGAGTATGAAGATTAGCTTTTTCTTGAAGTTTTTATTGGGTCAACAGGTGGTGTATTAAATTCAAATAGAACTTGAAGTAAACGAGAAGTAGGTTTGAAGTTCAAACAAGTGTATTGAAGTCGCGGGGTTTGAAAGGCGGCGTGGGAAATAGGGTGGAGGGTAAAGGTGCACGTGAAGTCGCAAAAGGCAATAATCACGAGGCGTGCAGCAAAAAACAAAATATTCCTGCTACGAAAATCTGTACTAAGAAATCAGTGTCTATCAGTCTTTGAATGTGCATCTGATTATTATCTTAGACAACTATTTTTTTTTTAGCTTTTATGCGTTCATATTGTAGGTACAACGCTTAGTTAATTATAACGTTTTTCATCTCATTTTCACTCTCTCGTTACATGTTCGAGTACGAGTATTTTATGAAAACGGCATATTTAATCGTCAGTTATGTGAGGTTTATTTAATGGCCCTATTCGACCCAGTTACATGGATCGTGCCATCGTGGTCAAGGCACCGAGGTGACTAGAATAAATTAATGCAACTGGGGCGAAAAACTTCTAGACAGCTACCATTTTCTTGGAAATATTTGACAACACAGCTTGTAATTACGAGGGGGTATCATTTTAACTCCAAATACAATCAGTATAAGAAGTTCTTGAAATTTGTGATGTAATGAAATGTTTCGAGTCAGGTTCCTAAGTTTTGTTGTCAATTAGAAAGTTTTTTATTCGGTTTCTAAATAAAAAGTATTATAACACGGTTTGTAAAGTTGAAAAAAAAACAGTACCTAAATTAAGAGCACCTCAATATCTTCTGTCGTTGGAGTGACGTTTAGATTCGATTTTGAAGTCGGCATTACTAATTAGATGTCTACTTGGAAGAGAATATAAGAAATATCAAAAGTACGTAGTGAATTACCTAACTAATAGCTTCAGTAATTGCAGACTATTTTGTATTGAAATTAATTTATAGTCTATATTGATAATTTCCGCAAGCAAAGCTGCGGGAAACAGCTAATAATACATAACATAACATTAGTAGAATTGACAACTTTTTATCCAGAAATATGGGTCAAGCATGTTTGCCGCGACACAACGAACATCAAATATGAACTATTTCTATATTTATCGCAGTCATTCCAGAGTCGTAAATTAAATTTATTAAATCTGTGATATATTTACGCACAGACTTTTACGTGTTTAAATAGCTACTTTTAGCGTGCTTGGGTATCTATTAAGCGCATTTGTAGCAATATTATTAGATAATAAATTAAACACTTTCTGAAATATTACAAGATGGTACAACATTAGGCCGTATGAATGGTAATGAGATGATGATAGTCGTTGGCCAAAATTCATGAACATTGGCGTAATTTTTAGTAAAGTTCCGTTTTACTAATCTGCGTGGTTGAGTAACTTTTAAGTCACCTGCTTCACGAGACCGTATATTTACTTCTCAACTTCATGTTCTTTTATTTTCAATTTACGTCGGACGTTATAAGATATTCAAAAAAGCTTTCAGGGCGCTTACAAAAATAGCGTTTCATAAAATATTAATACCGAACTTCTTGTTTCCTAAAATATGCTAAAAGTTGGAGTATAAAGTGTGTGTCGTCCCCCGCCTACTCTGTCGCAAGCTTTAACCTACACACAGAATAAGTTAAAGCGGAGTAATAACATCTTAACTTCTGGTCTTTAAATCCTAGGGAACTTGGCTAATTCCTAGAAATAATACTCTTAACACCACAATAACTATTTTTTATTCTACAATATTTTAAAATCCCTCAACACAATTACGGGACTACTTCAGAAGGTCTTATATAAAGCTTCTTATTTCAGAAAACCGATCGTTATAAAATGCGGATTGGAAGGCAATATTTCTATCAAATTAGTTTTTATTTTGTAATAGTCTTTAAGCAACTGTAAGACGTTATCAAAAAAGAATTCTTAATAAATAGAACTTTATTGAATTCATAACAATCTATGGCGTAGCTGATACTTGTAGGTACTTCTTTAGTGTTATTGATTAAAGTAAAAATACAGGAAAACTGCAGGGATCAGTTAATTTATTTGATGTTATAGATTTTGTGGTAAATTTTACACTAAACTTACTCAAGTAAGGCTCCCCCATGGTGCCAGGAAGATAAGGGCAGCTGGTGACGTGGTTGAAGTTCTGCGATTGCATCTCCTCTTGGTCAGTCTCACGATGGTAGAAGTAATTGAAGTTCGACACGATGACGGGAACAGGCAACGCAATTGTGAGTACACCAGCGATAGCGCAAAGCGACCCCACAATTTTTCCCCAAACTCCAACAGGCCTAGTACCGAAAAAATAATTAGATAGAATGAAAATAATTCACAATCATCGTTTAAAATTAAATAGTGATTAAGAAACATAAAAATATATAATTCAAGTTGTTTGATATAAACTCGGTGATAAAGCGTCATGCTTCATAGCGCAAGTATAGGATCTAGTGACTATTTCGAAATAAAATAATTCGTATTACCTGTTAATTAAAATGAACAAAATTAATCGAAAAATGAAAGACCCTAACCAAATTCCTAGCCGTAACATAATATATTTGGGGGAAAAATCGCAATTGCTTAGCATTGCAGTACAATTTCATTCATCACTCATTCATGCTCGCTACAGTTCGCCACAGCCGAGGGTAGGTAGCGCACAGCAGGAGACTCCCGCGAGCAATAGTTGTCATGAACTTTGTTCAACTTTAATAAATACTCGTAACTTCAAACGACGCACCCCTAGATCAAGTTTAAACGAAAGTATTGAAAATTATAATGTTTAGTAACGAAAATAAAACCTAAAACAAAATGAAACATTTTTTAAAACATAAACTTATAATTTTGATGTTTTGGTCTATTATTATAAGATCTATATTTTATCTCCTAATTTACACACATGCAACTTTAGTGCTAATTATGCAACTACGTTGACTATCGAAAATGGTGTGGTAACTGATGAAGTGACAGCAAAAAGAAGCACATTTAATACGATGAGTAGTTTGAACATAACATAAATGACATACATAGGTAGCTCCTGTATGAAAACATTGTCAAATATTTTAGCGAAGTGTACGGTTGCAGAACATTCCAAATAAATAAAGTCGGTAATTGCAAACGAAACATGGCACGTGAAACATAGAACCTTGGTGGCTAAAAGCAAATAATTTTAATGCAGCCCTACATGAGAAACTCAAGGATCGGTGATAACTTACATTTTGAATGACCACCATTTTCGATAAACTATTGTGTAAACAACAATTGTAACATCACAACACCAAGAAACGAGGGGGTACACATATATTTCAGCGTAAGCGTTATAGAGGAAGAAACATCCAGAGAGGATATAGCTAGGAAGTACACCAAAGGGAGCACTTCAACTCTACTGAGACAGAGTCTCGGGTCATTTATCATTATGTCCGAGTTGAAGTGCAATGCAACAAATGCTCTTAGTGAATACGCTTTGGAAGGGGCGATTGTCACACCGACGTTTAACTCTGCGATTAAATACCGGACACGATAATAAAATAGCAATAACAATAATTAATTGGAATATTCCGCAACTACGCTTCCGTATAAAATAATTGTCAAAGTTCAGGAAAGGTATGAGGTAAAAAGTAGACTGAAAAATAAAAAAAGATAAAACGAACGACTCATACGTGCAATAATTTGTAGGAGTGTGAATAAAACGTGACATGATCAGTTAAGTTCTAGGCGAACCGACGATTATGTTGAACTAAAGCAAAAGTTATATAATGTGGTGAAAGTAATCACGACAATGTTAAGATACCGATGTAGGTTTGAAGAATAAAATGAAATGTCGAGAAGGCAGAAATGAAATAAGGGGTGAAGTCGCTGTATCATACGTCATGTCTCCGTATCCTACGGTCGTCATTGTCACGACCGCCCACCAAAACGCATCAGGTATGGATTTGAAGAAACTGTTCTCACTTCCGGCTTCGGCGAAGTACACCGCAGAGGAGAACAGGACCACACCTTTAAGAACAAGCACACACCAACGGAGAATACAGTGGAACGTTCAGTGCCAAGGAGCGAGTGAGAGCGGGCACGGGCGGGTCGCACGACGGGGTTACCTCATGTCTCCATAGCCGACGGTGGTCATAGTTATGACGGCCCACCAAAATGCGTCTGGGATTGAGGAAAAATTTGTATCGGGCCGATCTTTGTCGGCAAAAAAGACAGCGCTGGAGAACACGACCACCCCTGCGAACACAAAGCAAGTTGTGCACGCACGACTAAGGCGGGCACGCGTCGCTCCGAGTGGCGCGCAGTAGGTCCGGCGTAGTCCACACCACGTGTCATTATGGTGTGGTATTACGGTACGTGTAGTATTTTTTCAGTTCTGTTTCTAATACAGGTCTATTAATAGCTTCAAATTAAACCGTTGTTTGAATTTCTTCCGTTAACTCCTTAGCCTTACAAGCCTTAGCCTCTATTACCTTGTTCTTATCTGAATTCGAGAAGAATTCGTAACAAATAATTTGCAATTGCCGATCGTTGTAAAATTTGCCAGCGCATAAGTATCTCTCATATTTATTATTAAACCCTTCACACAAACTTTATATTGGTGAGCGTTAAAAACGATCTATTCGTATGCAAAATGTACAAATGTTTTTGTTTTAGTTGCAGGGGGCACTTACCTATGAACAGGAAAAATATCAAAAGCCCGAGTTCTCGCATCGACGCCTTGAGAGTACGCCCAAGAATCTGGAGACCCTTGGAATGGCGTGACAGTTTGAAGATACGGAAGACTCGTACAAGACGAATCACACGTAGGATGGCAAGACTCATGGCTTGGTTGGTAGATTTATCCTGAGGAGACACTGGGGCGCGTGGCAGGTTTAGGGTGTCTTCTTCTTCAGCGACTACGGTGGCCAAGGTGATGAAGTACGGTATAATCGCAATGATATCTATTATATTCATCACGTCTCTGAAGAAGTTAAACTTGTTAGGACACGCCAAGAATCGAACTATCAATTCGAAGGTAAACCAGATGATGCACAGGGTTTCGATCAGGAAGAATGGATCGGTGATATCCGGGACCTCATCCTCTTCAATCTTAGTGCCGTTGGTGGTGGTATTGAAGACTTTGTAGTGTTTGAATTCAGGCAGAGTCTCCAGGCAGAAGATGACAATCGAGAGGAGGATGACGAAGACCGAGATGATGGCAACGACGCGCGCGGCTTGGGAGCTCTCGGGGTATTCGAAGAGCAGCCAGATCTTGCGTTGGCGCTCGTTGGATGGCAGGGGCTTCTCCTCTTCCTTGATGAAACCCTCGTCCTCGCTGTAATGGAACAGTAAGTATAGTAATACGATGTAGGTGATGATAATCACCATTCAGGGCGTACAACAAAATACTTTTTTATAAATATTTACCGGAACTTATTGGTCGCCTGCTCGCCCAGTTCGTAGAATTTGATTTCTTCTGAGAAAACATCTAAGGGGACATTGACTGGGCGACGAAGGCGACCGCCGCTCTGATAGTAGTACAGAATCGCATCGAAAGATGGTCGGTTCCGGTCGAAAAAGTACTCGTTTCTGAAATAAAAAAAATAGTCACATTAATAAAATTAAATATGTATTAAGAAGTTAAGTTATAAGTATAATCATAAGAAGAAAAGTGTTGACTTGTAGAATGTGAGGCTTCAACCCATCTGCCGATGATTCCGCTGCCGCGTACGCATTTATTTTGTTTTATTACGAGTCATTGTTAAGAATATCTAAAATAACTTGAATATAATCCGATTATATTTAAATTTAAAGCCGTAACGGAACTGGTTATAATTTGTGTGTGATAGAGGCTTACAATACGAACGTATACCTACTACGAGTATGTGATGTACGACTGACATATTTCTTCATAAGGGTACTAGACTTAGGCGCTGGTGCTACAAAACAAATATAGCGAAGCTCAGAATAGTTTTCAAGTCAAGGTAATATGGAGTAGCTACGTCAGTAACGTAACCCATTCAAAAATTATCGTAAATAACATGTTCTTCTCCTACTAAAAGGCTAACTTTATTGATTTGTTTGCCGTTAAATGTTTTTAAGCTAAATCGCTGAATGTGACTTATAATAAACCGTAAAGTCTATGTAAAAACGAGACTTTGCCAGTGGATTGAAATATTTTATGTCTTAAATTGTGTCTTAAATTTGAATGAGAAAACTAGTGGATAAATAGTATTAATTTGTATCAAAATAAAAGGAATGCTTAACATTACCGTAACCTTTGAAAGAACTGTCTATCTACATACATACAATATGTAATATCTTGTCTAATAAGTAAAATTAAATATTTACTTTCACATTTAAATAGAACTGCTCTTGACGTTTTGCCCCTTGTAGTGGTTTGGTGGAAGAGCAGAATCTTTGTGTCTTTTAAATGAGTAAGTATGTAAATAAAAGTAGTTTTTAGTTACCTGAGTGGGTCGAAGTATCGGATGCGTCTCTGGGGATCGCCGAGAAGAGTTTCCGGGAATTGGTTCAATGTTCTGAGCTGAGTTTCGAACTTGAGGCCACTGACCTGTTGAACAAAAATTCAATGTCACAAAATTTGTCCTTTTAAAGAAAGCTATTAAAATGTACAATTTACAATTGAACTATCTACCAAGAGTATTTACAGTATTACGTTTACTAAACGATTTTGGCACAAACCAACCGCCATTGATGAACTGTAGATATCTATTTTGCGTGAAAAATCAGTGGAATTTTTTATTTCGCTGTAAAAGATCTCGGCTTCGTGACGTAAATGTTATGACGCGTGAATAAATAATTATGTGTCTTTGTATTTTTGTTACGTGACTACTAATAGTCACGTAAACTAAACTTCTCGTCTAAACTTCTAAAAGTTTAGAATGTAACTTCGTGGAATATTTACATTATTGAAGAATAAAATATTGTTAAGAAAATAAATAATTGGAAAAAAATACGAAATGTTTAATACTTAACATACACATTGAACAAGATATACGATTATGTAAAGCATAATATTGCTTAACAACAGCGCTAGTACTAACGCATCCTAGTAACCCTGCTATCCTATTTCCTACTAATATTATAAACGTGAAAGTTTTTGAAGATGTTTAGTTATTTGGATGTTCGGGTTTCCTTCACGCCCACTATTGCATGGATTAAAATGAAATTTGGCACAAACTTAGAGCACATCCAAGAATACAACATGGGATAGAATTTGTCCCGATCGTAGGTCCCCTTGGGATGATGTGAGCGTTTATATGTTTGTTACTAAATTAACAACACTTGAATTGAATTAAACTTAGTAGGTACCCAGAGTAGGTACTGGGTCATATTTTTATTCTAGAACTATGATTCACCTATGGGGATGAATCCAGTAGGTACCTAGTACACCTTTCAGAAGGCCAAGCTGCGGGCGTCGTCTCGTAATACTCGTATATATTTATTATAGTACCTAATGTGTCTTGCTCCGTTTCTCTGTTTCCAATATATTCTGCAGCTTAACCCAGCTTTTCTAGAATGAAAAGGAACCGACATGTTTCCAATTTGAATAAATGAATTTTAAATTTAAAACAATGCCGGAGAACAAACATAAAAGCTTATACAAATGTTTGTAATAAAGGCATACGATCGAGTAGGTATGGAGAGTAACGCATTGCGGCGGAGCTGGAGTACGATTCTAACAGTATTCATGATTTTCTCATTGGACTTTAGCGATCAAACTGATTTCTATGTATTAAAATATCTATTTCTATGATTCTTATTAAATTTATCTTTGAGATCATCGCATTGAATGGGCACTGAATTCGTGAAGTTCTTGCTTATTCCCCAATACGCCTCCACAACATAAGGTTGTTTCAAAGTAACCAAAAGTTCAACAAATTAAAACCTGATTACTGGAAAATCACGCTTTAAAATACGCATTTTGAAAAAAATATTATTGGAATGTATAAATATTATATAGGAATGTCCTAATTGATTCCTATAATTTATGAATATCACCGAACATGGCATCAATATTATGATTATCATTTAATTCATGACGTTGTATCTAGAGAGCATCACATTCGATTTAATAAGACAAATAAGACGTATTTAACGATAACCCATTTGACAAATTATGTTAAGTAGTTTAGAAGTCAAAAAGGAAAAGATTCGTCATGTTAAGAACCCCTAGCAGTCTGATTTAATCGCGGTTTTCATTCCGTTTCAGTTACAGTATGTTAAGTAAGCGTTTGTATTATGAGTTTTTTCTACTAGTCAAACGGAAATTGCCCAAAACTTGGCTTTTGTACTGACATGCGCTTTCTTTTTCATAAGTGGGTTAGGCCATGTGCCAACTTTCAATTTACTAGCTATACGGGAAGTGCTTCATAATTTTTATGATTAGTAAATCTGACAGTTAGGAAAATCATAAAGTTTGAATTCCCCAGTTGAAAATTTATAAAGATTCAGGGGCGTGAAGAACTGGGTAAATAGGTTCATGTAATGATCAACAAAATCGTGTTGTACTATGTACTACCTATGTTTATAATAATAATTATTATTGTACGTTAATGAAAATTTATTCATACCCTTTTATTTGCTAGAAAAGGGAATAGGGTAATACATAATACTTTAACAAATCATGTGTACCTTGTTTTTCATCATTAATGTTCTCATACATACTCGTATATTCCATCAATTAAAAAGCTAAATCGAATAAAGGGATATAAGAAATCCAAGCCTTGTAGTACACAGATATACAGGAAACGTTGCTTAAATACTGCTTTAATAAAAATAATTCTGTATAAAGAGAAATTAGGTTAAGGCTTGGGATAACTTGATCTAATGGGTTGCTCAGAGCTCCTTTTAATCTCTGTAATCCTGCTGCTACGCGAAGGTCTCTTTCACTGAACCGGTTAACATAGCTTTACTGGTTTGGATTAACTATATTTAGCATAATAATGAAGATTAAACGTTATTTTCATGTTCTCTTAAATACTTCGCTAAATTATTAGTATCTTCAAAGGATTTAATAGATATCTATCCTAGTTAAGTGTTAGTAATATCTTGGCATGTTAGATATGTGAAAGCTTTGGTAATCCGAGATTAATTTGTAAGAGAACGTGTTGTTTGGTACACAGACAGCCAGCCCTGCTTTGTGTGTATATAGTGTCTATTTATAAACATTTAAGGTATATAGATATATAGTTACTATCTAAGTGGACTATTATCGATAAATCATTGTCGGTGGTCGGCGCTTATTATCTGCCTTCCACGTAAATACGCTATATCAAACCTCTAATCTACGAGTAAGTTAATTAGGTGTAATGATTGAACAATTGATACTAAATCAAGACTCAGGGGATGACGACATCGTTACAACCTAAATCTTGATCGTGATCGGATAGTGATCTTCACATACTGTAGTGTTCTTTACTCAAGAGATATTGAACTCCGCTAATGAAAAGAACTTATCATTGAAATCAGATGCAACCGGTGGCTATTGAACTCGCTGCATGTAGTTTTTATCTCCACATTTCTATCCATAGCCTCGGATAGACAGTGGTAGCTTTCAGTTGCTACTATCATTGGCTAGTAAAATGCGTATCCGTAAATTAGAGATCCTAAATAAAATATATTAATATCAACCACTCGTGGCTCCATTTTGCCGTTTTCGCAATATTTTTTATTGTTGCTCCTCTCCTATTCATTTTAATTTGATGTTATATAGCCTATAACCTTTCTCAATAAATGGACTATCTTACTACTCGTCCTGAGATTAGCGCGTTCAAACAAAGAAACAAACAAACCCTTCAGCTTTATATATTAGTAATAGATATAGATTAAATTAAGAATTACAAAAAGCTCTCAACACATTATTTCATCAAACGAAACTAAGAATACTCCTGATAAAGTCATCAATATTCTTTTTCAGTGCCTTTGTTTATTTTGAGATCCTACTAGAGTATATTTTGCAGAAATTCGGTTATTCTTCCCCACTCTCAACCTACAACTATTAAACGGCCCAACCAATTTTTATTAAACATGTTTAATTACGCTCGCAGATAAGTCACCTTAATGCAAAAAATATAAATTGAAATCGCTTGATCCATTCTGGAGCTACGGTGCCACAGACAGACAGACACGTACAGACACGTACAGACACGTCAAACTTATAACACCCCTCTGTTTGCGTCGAGATTAATAATAATGGAGAGCGCAAAAATTTGATTAGGTACAATCATTAAGTAGCACCCATCACGGTTCGTAAGTGAACTAAATTGATCGTAGGTGTATCAGAAATCAGAAGTTAAAAAAAATGTTTGTTTAGTTACTATTTTCTAGTATTTCTTTCAGTTTTTTCACATATTTGCTGCCAGTTGAAAATCTTATGATTTTCATGAAAATAGGAGATAATCTGATGAGACAACCGATTACTAAATATACTATTGTATAAATTAAAGGACGGCTACAGAGTAGCAACTATGTCCATACAAAAATTTTAAATATATTTACATTTTACCGTACCGAGCATTCCATCCGCGCTGACTTATACATCTCCCAATGATAAATTGATAGCGCGATTCAGAAACGGGATGAACGCCATCTGCTATCAATATTTGCAGCAAATAGTTTGCAGCCACAACCCCTTTACGTACTCAATACAAAGTAATGCTGTTTGTAAAGAGATTGAAAACACGTTTCATTCTATTTGTTATTAAATGACAGCTCCAGATAACTTACTTGCATTGAACTTATATACAAAGAAGACGAGATTTGCTTTACATTTTTTTTGTTATTAAAACGTTATTCTAAATTCTCAATGAAGCACAAAAACAAATGAATCCAGAATAATTTCTGTCGCAAGAATACATTCTAAAACTTATTATCAAACGAAAAGATTTAAAATGAAATAAAGCAATTTCCGGTGTTACATCACTCCCCTGAACAAGAATGACTATCCAATTAAGCAATACAACAGTTCAAACGAGTGAAGCTTGACATTGAAATAATACGGAAATTGTGCATAAAAACTATAGATAACGTAGAAGAGCTAATAGCTAACGCTCCGTAGATGCATTTAGAACGAGGTTCTTGTTTAAATTGATAGATAACTATAACCATAAGCAGTTTTGGCGTAGTTGTTTGACTGAAAGCAGTGAATAGCTAAGTAATAAAGGAGTTTGACATTGTTTAGATTATCAGTTATGATGGTGGTGCACAATTCGCACTATTAAAAACAAGTTATTATTTAAATACATTTCTAAATAAAGGAAAGAAATTTGATATTCACAGGCGTCCCATCTTAAGATTTTCTTGAATTATTGGGCTGTATAAAAACAAAGCGAAGCGCGCACTCGTTGGCAAAGCATGAAATACGATGTGTATTAACACTACACCATAGCCGTTATGCTAAAGAAGAATGCCAAAGCTAGTTCCGCGAAGTCTGTTCTAGTACGTATTATGTTACTTCGATCGTTTCAGTCCTTTGCCTCTATCATGACCGTGGTAGCGACGAGCGGGAAAGGTCGGGAGGGAAGGGAGGTCACGGTCGATTGCATCTCGTTATTTAACGAGCGCTCCCGTCATAGAACTATCATCGACATCAAATGAACTTTTTTCATTTGAAAGCTTATTAATTAATAACTCTAAACAATTACAGAGAAACTCCGGTGGTTATAAGTTATTGAATTTGTTATGGCTCAAGTTTCACGGATGTATGTAAATAATAAAACTTCAAAAAGCAGTGCCGGTTCTCCGTAATTTCAGAGGCTTCTGTTTAACTTTGTAAACAAGGAATGAGATGCTTGAGGAATTTGAGATTGCTGAGTCTTAATCGAGAAGTGAAGTTCATAATTATATCAAACGATGCACTTCGCCCTACAACGTTTAGGTAAATTGATCATCCTAAAACTTATCAAGTCATTTGTGCTCATTGATTAAGGCTGTTAGCGATCTACTGCAGAATACGGGACTCCACATAAAAAGGAGGCGAGAGGGTACTACAGTATGTTAGTCTACTCATGTCTCGATGGCTTGACCAAGTGTCGGTCGCACTTATGCCGCCGGCCTATGATCTTCGATACGATGTCATACTATCGACACGAGGATAATTAATGGGCCTTCAAACCCAAAGAAGTACTTGAAGATAGCGCTACACGTAAAGCCTAGTTTGCGTCTGGATTAATTTTAAGATTGGTGGTATATAGTTAACGGAAAGGCGTGGCTACAATAAGTTCGCCACATACAAAATGAGATAGAAGAAAGAACTACGATTGCAGAATAAACGTATACAAAAACATGCCACTTACAACATTTACATGTCACTGTTAGCAGGGAGTAGACGAATGAAGGCCGCTAGGAGAGCTACGAGTTTACTTAAGTCGTTTAAATACCCACAAGGTAACTGCGTAACTAAGTTTTCGACTGTTTCGCTCGACTTTCGTCGTTCTACTTAAGTTTACTTAGTTAAAGTAACCGCGATATTGAAACAGGGCTTATGCATTACTTTAAACTCATTGTATAGCTCTAAAATTTTGTTATAAGCGTTACTTTATGTTTATTTCTATAAGTAGGAGTAGAAAATCTTTTATGAATTCCTTGCGAAACAAAATGAAGTAAAATTAGATCGCGTGTTAGTAATAATTTTCATTAGCACGTAGAAACGGGATAGATATATTATAACGCTTAAATTTATTTTTCTTTTAGTACTACATTTAAATATTCACTGTATTAAAAAAAATCACACCTATTCACGTGAGAGTAGCTGATGCAAGTCTGCCGAAAGCTCGTTAAATGTAACGGGAGCTTTCTATTCCCCTTCGTATAAATTCGTGTAAAAAATGGGGTAAGCGGGACGAGCTTTTAAAGCTATTCGCGGCTGAAATCGTAATGAGGCGAATGTATTCGTGCGGACACCAGGTACGTGTCGTAGCATAATTTGTTGCACCGATAGTATGTACTGGTTCAGAAATACATTCCCACTCCAGTGCTATGGATCGAAGGTCCGCAAGCATCTTATGTTAAAAGAGAATATAAAAATACTGGCCGAAAAAATTATTAATTTATAGCTTAGCGCCTATGCAAAGCATTTATATGGACCAGGCATATAATGATTATTTTGTTAAATTATATATTACAGTTACTGTGTATAAGATTTGGCTTTTAACTCACCTTTATCACATATAATCCTTTTACTGTTATTTTAACGGAAGTAATTTTTTTTGCTAATAGAAGTTTAATAACGACAACTCAGTTTATTTGTAAACATGTTTCTGCTAGTTTTTTCCGCTTCAGAGTCGTCATCTTTGACAGTCAATTTGGGCGAGATTGCCAGTTTCCGTTCGCAACGGAAACAGAAAAAGTCAACAACACGCTTTCTTATTCAAGGCCGCGTACATTGCATTCGAAGGAATATCACGAATTAATTTAATTCATAACAGATTTAGTTCTTGACAAGTGTAAATATATCGAGCTTAGAATTTAGTTCGCATAGAATCGCGTTCAATTTATTACTTATGTTTTCTACAGTGCGTTAGCTCAGCCCACTCCGATGCGCTTATTTCAGTCAACGCAGCCTAATAATTGTAGCAACAATAAACTTTGTAGAAATTATGTAAACATACTTTGTCTGAATCGGGGTACGGTGTGGAAAAATCCTGGTAACGGAACGGATCGCGAGTGCATTGTTCCTATGTTTACGTTTCCGTTACGGCGAGTGTTTACGGGCGTCACGAATTCGTCTCGCCGCGTGAATCGATTTACGAGGCGAGCCCCGCGGTGCTTCGTTTCTTTCCAGTGGGTATTGCCTGCGGTTGGCAATGGTCCGCTCCAAAAATAAATTTTATTGTGTGTTCACCAAGGGCGCGAGATGCGTACTGCAGCGAGGCAACGCTTTATGAAGATTTAATAATTAATACGCGGACGGGGAACGCTGTAAACTCGTCCGCGAACCGCAAATTGTTCCTGATATCGATGTTTCATTACAACGTTTGCGGCGCAGTCTTGTAACGGATATTGATTTTTAATGATCGATCATACACACGCTTACGCTTAAGAATTGAGTTAATCATATTATGAATAGAAACGCTGATATTATTGTTGCTACACCAAATTGTAAGATGGTTATTACATAGTTTAGAAACTGATTCACCGATTCCTACTTGATGAGCAATGCGTTGGCGTTGAAGTGCTATGGACGTCTGTTCGTTAAACGTTTTGTCTGTGCATTTATAAGCCACTGGAGTATTTGATAAATGATAGATTGGTTCGATGTCAATGTCAACGATCTATCAACGAGAACCTAAGTCTGACAAGCGTGTCTATTTCTAAATTTTATGCGAGTTTTGTTTATACACTTAATTTAAACATTTTATTGTGTATATAAAAGAAATCTTATTTTTGAAACTTAAAACTTCATTGACGACTTTAGGGTTTTATGTATCAGAGTCTTCTACGTCAGAAACTTGCGTCGGGCTTGAAATAACGTACTGAAAATGAGTGAACCTATAGACGTGGCGATTACGTATTATAATACACCGTTACACCGTGACATTCTGAGGATGTTGTTATGTATTTTACATGTCCGTGTATTGGTGGTAATATTATAATTTAATTGTAATAATTGTAAGTAGGTATTACGTAGGTAGGTTAGAAATCAGAGATACAAATTTAAAAATAAAAGTTGATTGATATTTATGGTCATCATTGCATTTATAACCGCAGTAACTACTGGCAAAATTATGTCGCTAATGGTTACACAGTTATTGTATTTAACTCAATGTATCAAATAATTTTATTTTAAAAAGCAAGTATAACTAGAGTTATTTTTGTTTGTTTTCATTCTGCACGAACTCTATTTGTTATTGTTTTGAAATGTAGAGTTGGAGAACGAGGTATTATTATGTTTGAGCTCGGTTGACCGATTTATACAAATAGCGAATGAATACATCGATTTACTTATAAAAGATTCGGGTTTCTTCGTAGAGTAGTTACGTTTGTTATGAAATAATTCCATCAAAGTTCTTACGGAATGGAAATGTTATTATTTTTTATAGCATGACTACAGGGGGACCTGTTGTTTGTAGATCTTGTTAGCGATAGGTGTTAATAGTAAGACTGGGTGCGCACTAGGCACAGGCTGCGGTAGTCAACCTAACATTATGTCGTTGAATTGCTCGTGCAATAATGCAGCCTCGAATATTTCGGCAGTCACAGACAGGCTGCCTAGTCTTATAAGTCATACAACTGTCTATTTATGTCAGAACTGTACAGTAAGAATAGCAGATGTTACTATACTTAATTAAGTTTTGAATATTTTAGAGGTAGCCAGTTTGACGTAACTATTAAAATTAAGACACGCTATTACGTAGTTACTACCTCAATGATATCTATAATATGCACGTAATAATATCTATGTGCTTACATCTGAATCCTTCGTGACAAAAGGCTGCTTATAATCTGTAAAACATCTATAAGTCGAGGCTTACAAAGCCATAACATATTTACACTACTCTTATAAGGCTTGTTTACGAGACAAATATATATTTTTAATACCGTCCTCAACTATACCAAAGATTAGATCAATTAATAAAGTATTGTCGTCATTTTGTCATTAGGTAAAGTGGCTGCCCAATTTACTCTCGCGACTTAGAAATACGATACTTGTAGGAGGTCGGTAAATACCTGGCTTAATAGGTAATTATCTATATTAACTAGCTAACATGAACAAGTAGATATAGAACCTACCTAAGTAATTGCTACAAAATTGAGTAGGTTGTCTTCTGAAATTAGAGTCATTAATTAAATATGTAATATGAACGAGAGTAAATATGGTACGTAAGTAATTGCTACAAAATTGCGTTGATACGATAATCTTCTGAAATTAGAGTACCTAATTAATTAATTATCGAAATTACCTCGACGTTCAAGCTTCATTTAGCCAATGAGTAACGTTTTAGCAGTTCATTAAAATTAAATTATTATTCAATCGCAAAGTATTTTATATTAATTTCTAATACAGATGTTTATATTCAGAAAATGTAAGTAGGTAAACCTTAAGTTATTTGTACTGTAATATATACAAAGCTTAAATCTTCGTATTAATCCAAAGTCTTATGAGCGCATTAACCCATTTTTTTTGGAGCATGAGTAAGCTACAAAGTTCATTAATGCGATGATTTATCGCACATATATATATGTATCAGTATCCATTCATAACGTAAAGTTAGTTTGGTATATATTTTCAGCGTACAGTAAATTGGCATCTGATCGGGCCGTTTATTTACCGGTCCGGCGGCCGTTGGATGTCGTAACGTAAAGCCCGTGTATCACGACACGTCACGTCACTTTCGACCTCCCGCCTGTTTACCTAGCTCGCTAAATATGCAAGTTCAGCTATTACTGCGCCAGTATTTTTAGATGGCTTCTTTAAGGTCTACTTTTCTTGTCGACTTTCAACGATGCGAGTTTTGAGCCGTTGTGACTTTTAATAGCAGTGTAAGATTTACCTTCACAATGTTAATATGTAAATATTATATGGTTGAGTAGATAAGAATAGCGTCTTATCCGTGAGGTGTTGTCGGAAAACGATTACACCACAGACCAAATAAAATATAGATGCAGTCTTTGAACAAAAATCGTAGTTAAAAAACATAAAGTTAATAACAAATGATAACGTTTTTCGGTACATAGCTCGGCATACCGTGCTTGGTTATATACGTCAGATCGTAAAAGAAAGAAAAAAATTGACCTCACTTTTTTGTTCTGAACACTGAGTCTATTACATTTTTTGGTCTGAGGATTACACAGTCATGTCAGTCCAAAGCAGTAGGAGGTACATATTTTTGTCTACTGGCTATATAATAATTGGCTATGAAATGCCATAATATTTTACTTATTTATAAAACTGAATGTGTCTTCTCAGTTCTCTAGTCGACATTAATATGAAATTGATTAAAGATCAGAATAGATAATCATACATACTCTGAATGGAGGACTAATAATACTTGTGACCATTTTGTGTACTTTAAAATATTGTGAAAACTCGTTCGAAAAGCGTGCGACGCGACTCGATCCTTATACCAGCTGTGTGCAATATAAAAGCCGGTTAATGTTAGTTTGATTTGCATCTTAATACGAGTGAAATTGCTGGCAGAAAACACACGTTCATAAAATCATTATGTGTAATGCTAGTCGGGCTATTTATATACTATATTTAGTGATGATAGTAATGGTCGGAGTTAGATTGTTCAATACTAAAAGCCCTCATCGGCTGAACATTTTATCTGTAAATAGTTGATTCAGCTCTACAATTGAAACATCAAAGCGTCTCTATCTTTAAGCGCTACCTCTATCAATATGTTCATTATGTTGTTTGTGTTTATGTATTGCATGTACGTCCAGACTGATATATGTTCGTTATTTGGCGCAAATTAACTGAATTTGTGAACTCTAGTTCAAGTTAATACAAGGAGGGTCTCAAGTCAAATTATAGACTATAGACTAGGTAATAGCTATGGTCAGGTGTCAGTCAACCGTCTGTTAACAAACATTATATTATTGACATGAAATTTAACTTTCTGCACTTCTTCTCCATGTGAACTTTAACTATGCCAAATTTTAAACTGTACATAATAATATACAATGTTGTGTATACCTAGAAGGGTATCTTCAATCATAGCGCATGATTTTCTGTAGGTAGGTACACTTTTCTCCACCAACTCAATAATGTAAAGATACAGTCACCTCCCGAATATTTGACTTTTAAACAGAGGATGAAATTAATTATTCAGTAAGTTCTCGGAGGTCGTGGGTTCAAATGTATTGCTAAGTTATGTAAGACGTACTTTGAGAATATGTAATGTAAATAGTTGTCAGTCTATTAATTGTTATAATAAATTATTATGCGAGCAGTTCCACTGAAATACAAGTATTTCGATAGTTTCATAGATTTTTAACACATCGGTTTGATAGCCCTAGTGATGTTTTGTCTCTGGGATCCCACTTGACTCTACTTTTTGGGACACCTGTATAAGCGAAAAGCATGTACGAGTACATGAATAAATAACGCTATTAACATAACATAACAATACGATAATGGAAATCAGTAACCAACGCAGTAAACAGACTGAATGAATGTAAAATAACAAAAGTGGGAACCGGAGAACATTCTCCGCTTTCATTTAAGCCTTTCTGAAAAACTGGAACAACTGTTTTTGTACAATTTGCTTCCACTTGATCTTTGTTCCCATCGCTTTCGTTACTCGCTGTGCCGCGGGCAGTGCAGGTCAATGTTAAACTTAGGGTTCACTTTTTATTGTTCACGAATAAACTGTGAGAATTTTAACTAGCGTTTACTATCCTCAATTCTAAGGCTAGTCATAGACTGTATGCTTTAAGCAGTCGCTCCCGGCAGCCTATACAGCCGGCGTTGTATGAACGACTTAGCCTTCCCCTGCTCTTAGTATATCCTGTTTAAGAAAGAATGAAAGAAGAAAGAAAGGATGAGGTAATGTTGCAGATGTAAGGAAGTTAAACCCTGATGGTACTATCATTCGGGTCTAGATCAAACTACATTCAACATTTACATCATACCTATCAATTAAATCTTATTTAAAATTCACTGTGTTTGTACTAAATGTCAATATTGCTGTCGTCCCTTGGGCGTTGTTTTATTTAACTACCCTACTACTATGTAAAAATATAAACACAAAATTCTTCTGTAAAGATCATAATGAACACTATCTGTACTGTAGAGCTCTTGTCTCCTCACAAAATCTGAGGTTTTAAAGCGGTTCACAGTGCTGGTCAAGTGCGGATTGAAGATATAAGAGGAGATCGACGACGTCTACCGTAAGTTGAACTTGCTCGGTGAGGGCGAATATTTGCACCTTTGAGGTATTATTCAGTGCCAATGGAAAGTAGGGCGGTATCTTTGACGTGCATGTGGTCCTACATATTTTTAAGATATTCCATTGCATGTTGGATTGACAATCTAATATTAAACTAGGATCTAACAGCGTGATATTGAAATATCGGAGGGAAAGTTTCGTAAACTTATGCATCATACGACTTCGAGCAATATTTTAAGGTCTTTCGAACAGATGGCGCTTTCACTCGTGAAATATAAAATATTACTTGGATAGCAATAATTTTTGCACTCACAGGGTTTTCGTCTCGACCCTCGAAATTTTAGACGTCAAAACCTTTATTTATTACGTTAGCACACGAAGAAAGTTTCGTTTTCAACGGAAAGTTGCAAAGTTGCTGAATAGATTTTTTTTGTTCCAGAAGTAATTTACATTGGGTTACCTATCACTATTTTGAGTTCGTGGAAATCTGTAATACTTATATATTTCTAGCGAATACCTACTAAGATACTTTTTCTCTTTCGATTTCCCATCTTAGGTGAAAGTAAATTCAGTGTATAACTTCTCTTCTTTAAATGTATTCAAAATGTTAGTTGGACACTAGACAACCGATTGCAAAAGATCGTCACTTGCTTTTACAGTGGTGATTTCACTCAATCTAACGGATTATATGGGAATCGACAGATAAGCAGAGCTAAAAAATTGCCAGCAATGCCATTTGCACGTACACGGTAAAAGACCGTAGGGGCCGCACGGTGGAGGATTGCCAAGAATGCGGTCAATGCGGATGAAACTTCGTTCTTCGACGAACGGTATTTCAGTGGAAGGATGAAGTATTTACCTATTATTTGTTATTGGCTGGAGAAAACATCATTAAGGAGTTTTTATCTTATGTTCATAATACTCGTGTATTAAGTTTTGTCCCGCAAACTAGCTACGCTCTTGCTAAATTGATGTTGAAATATTATTTAATTTGTGATCTCCTTGTACAAGTAATAATGAGGGTTGCTCGTTTTCTATTTGGCTAACTACGTTTGAACGATGCTTGTGTTTATAATATCGTCAACAATATACATAGCCTCACCGATCATCGTCATACTTAATTGTTTACTAATAACTCTTACTGTATTTACAGATGTGTCTTACAATATTCGTTATAATAAAGTAGGTTCTTGTAAGATAGTTACTCATGAAATCTCACCAAAATTAAGGAAAATACATATTTTAGTGAAAATTTGAATTTTCGATTCCCTTTATACTCGAACTCAATGCGTTTAATTGGGGCAATTGAGCCATAGTTTTCTTTAAGAACTATTCGACCTGAAATGAGTACCCAGTGAAAAATAAATAATCGAGTCTCTGCACTAGCGAGGTGTAAATAAAGCCAATTAAGTGCAATTGTTTGTGAGCGGGCGATTCGATAACAGATTGGCAGCAGGTGCTTTAAGACCTTTAATTATACGCTAATAATACGAGTATAAAGCTTTATCGTGGTAACATATTCGCTGTTGTAACTTATTCAAAGTTTTTAAACTAGGCCATTAGAGTGTTCAAAGTTATTGGTCACTCCTGAGTTCAGGAATGAGTAACGAGCATAAGTTATGTTTTCGAATGATTTTAATGGCGTAATTGGATAAGTCGTCACGAGTTTAGTACCACATAAAATAAAGAGATTTTCTATTTTATGTTAATACGAGAACTCCATTTTCCTATCAACATTTTGTTAATATTTTACATAAAACATACTTCATTCAAAAAAGTTTTAAATAGGTTTTAACAGAAAAATATCATACACATTTTAGTTTATTTTAACTTTTATTTTACCTCTCAGATTGATGGACAGTGTATAATTCACGGAGAAACGGTCATATAGAAGGATAGATGGACAGACATGGCGAAACTATAAGGATTCTGATTTTCCTACGAAACTAAACATATACTCTCAATTTTTCCGCATCATAAAGAGTTAGCTTGCTGTTTCTCATATACAAGCGAAGCTATAAACCGGTCGAGCACTGAAATTTACTGCCATTGATAATTAATGTGAATAAATATACGTGCTTTTAAATATTCTGACACTTTCAGAATAACATTTTTTGTATTTTTACTGCGAAAACGCCGCATTAGTTTAAATTAATAGATATTATTGGAATAACTCGATGTAAGAAATGTTACCAGATTCAAGGCGATGTATTTAATAGTATAATCTAGAGTTAGTGAATGTTTGCAGCTATTTTATAGAAGTGGTGATGTCTTCAGAGTTATGTTGTTAAGCAATATTATCTTCCATACCTCTAATAGTTTGGCTGGTCCCTTCAAGTATCTCGACAACTGTACAGCATACTTAGTCCAATTGTGGTCGTAAGATGGTTTAGGATGTACTTGGAAGGATAGACTCGATCCAAAATGTTAATTATAATTGAACCAGTCGTTTAGGATGATTTCTGTGACATATGCTAGGATTTTGTATGCGTAGATTGACCACGTCCATACGTCCACGTCCATGTTTTTTTAAAGAAAGAAAGTAAAGCTAGTTACTTACATTGATCACGACTCGTTCGCAGAAGTCGTGGTCGTGATGGATTGGCTCGAAGGTGACGACGCCACCTTGAGGCGGGCGGCCCTGTTCTTCGTCCTGGCTGCAAAGTTTTGGCAGCGACCTGAAACCAATAACAACAAACCCTTAGTATTCAGTTAATTATATTCGAAACATCCAATAATCGTTGTTATACTTACGGAGATGCACTTTCCAATTCGTGTAACTATTGGTGTGTTTCTGTATCAGATATGTACCTATAAGTGACGATGATGTTTTTATTGAATTTTTTAATTTATTTTATGATTTAAAGTAATTAATTTCTGCCAAATTATTTACCTGTACATAATTGCTATAATAGGTAACAATTGAACATAGAATATTTTGGAAACATTTGGAGTCTTTAACAACGAAATGAGAAATCGATAGTGATGATTGTAAACTATGACTATCGCAATATTACAAGGGCTTTATGGCAAATACTCTTTTATCAGTTTTCATGTCCAAGAATTCATCATCGTTACCAATTCTCGATCTGATGTAGAGCGGCTGTGGAGTGTGGCGATAAATGTGCTGTTATGTATCAAGTAGTTCAGTAGCTTTGACAATCGATGGCCCTAGGTATTACTAATATTAGCCCTACTTATTATAAATACAAATATCTATTGCGAACTCTGAAACGCCGAGAAAAAATATGTCTATTCAATATATTTTTCAATCAGAAAGTATCATCGAGTTGAAAGCTACGTGACTATCGGAAATCAGAGAGCATTTCGTCTGGAAACGGGAATTCGGGCATCAAATGTATAGGAAAACCCATATCCTGTCACTCAGAAATGAATTTACACAACTGGGAATGCGTAAGATTGCTGTTTGCCTGCTTTTTCTGTACTTGTATTATTAATGTGAAACCGAAAGTACTTGCTGATTATAGGTGTCTACCAATCAATACCAATAATAACACTGAATTCCGTCTATTCAATATATTTTGGATTGTAGGCGATACAAAGACACAATTTTTTTTGGAATTATTGAATGTTTCTTCGGGTGTCATTGAGCAAGTACTTAATCGAATTAGATAACATTAAGAATGTCTGTAGATTGATAGAGATAGTTTAAGGATAAATTTTAGCTCAAAAAATGGTTGAATTACAACGGTATAACAAATTTAAGTTAGTATGAAGATAAATAACATGAGGAGTTTTTAGATGAAAGGCATATTTTGTAACTTACATTACGAGAATGATCTTAAGATACTCTTCATCACTAGAAACAGTAACGAGTAAGAAAAAAGATTTACCCAAGCGAAGCGAGGACGGGCCACTAGTAAATTATATAGCTTTAGGATACGATCCCCGTAAAACAGCTGTACGAAGAGGCCACCCACTATAATTCATTAATCAAAATCCCATTGCATACTTTATTAACCATGTTTTATAGTCAGGAATTAATGTCCACGGAAAAATAAACAATCAACATAAAATCCCACATTTTATTACTTTCGCGTGGCGTGGTTAGAGTCGCATTACTCGCTACGAGTTGTAATTAGGATGCGATAATAACTCTTCCTGTTTTAATTACTGGTCGGAGAGTCCGTCGACCTGAATTGAGGCTTAATATTTGAGTGAAGAGCTTGAACGTGCTTTATAGGACGCCCGAAATCTCTCAGCGCCGCGAGCAGTAGACATCGCGTTTTGTTTAATTACACGTCGATAAGATTACGCCTTACGCCTCATTAAGAACGCTTGTTTCCTTCTACGTGGGCGTTATCCACTTAGATCCGAAGCCTTGATATTTAGTAACGTCGATGCCAAGTTATTTAGATGTGTACGATAATTAATTTATAAACGGTGATTACTGAGGCGTAATTCCGACTCTGTGAGTTACTGGAAGTTTGCTTGTTAATACCTAATTAATATGATGAAGGAATTATAATGTAAGAATAAATTGTAACTTTTATCCATTGAATAAATAAACGTTCTGTTTTTTTTTTCTTTCTAATAACTATGAACTTTCATAATCAATAGTATGATCAATAATCATCTCACGTGGAATATAATTTTATTTATTGTTTATATTGAAGATATGACTATTACATTGGTTCAGCGCGTTCAATGCTGTGGTCGATACAACGTCTGTACAAAAATAAATCAAAATGTATACTATCGTGTATCTTCGTCAACTGTAGGTTGACCACGGCAATTTCATTCGAGAGAAACAATTGACTGTTTACACGTCACTTCCTCTTACTTTTATTTGGTAAATAATGCCGCACGTGCCAAATCAGGGCCAGTAAGAGAGATATTTCTGTAAAACTGAGCACCGGACATTTCATCGCACCCGTCGTTGCAACTTTGTGGTAATAAGAAACGTGTTCGTTCAGCGGTGTTTACCTTTTAAACCATACAGACTCAACGGCACGTTAATTTTAAATGGCTTCGTATTGTTCGACGATCATTTTTAGTCTCGTAGACGCTGCCAATTTGGTGCGAGCCGAGGGACGACATGTCCAAAAGCCGGGAAACAGGTAGGACACGACAGGCGTGCGCCGAATTCAGCTGTCTCTAAAATAAGGCTGGTCTAATAATAGGAGGGACGCTAAACGTAACGTGGGCATGAATAAAACAGTAAATAGATGCGCTTACGGCGAAATACGGTCGGCTCGTGACAGCCTTGAACGTCATTTGACGTGCGACGAGACGGCTTGTCAATAATTACCAAGCGGCAAACTGCGTCATATTCATTCGTTTGTAAATTTTTCTGTACTCAAATGTTTGATATGGACTGTTAATGTAAACAGACTGAAATTAAATAAACATAATAACATACCAGTAGACCTCGCTGCTCTTAAGCGTGTTCATATAATTGAAAATCGATGACATACGTCTGTCACGTTCATGCACGAGAATCATATAAGATTGAAGGTAATAAATAAGATCATAATAAATATATAGAGGTATGACTTTTCTTTCTGTGTTTCAATATTCCGAGAAAAATGAGTCAAGAGCTTAAAAACAGGAAAAGATAAAATTCGAAGTCAATTCTCATTTTGCTAGTCTTGCTATTTCTTTATGGCTAGTACGGGATAGATTTAGTAACACATGCGTAGCATGCAGAGTAGGTCTTACAATTTACATTAATTATTCTGTCTGAACTTCGATGCTGTTTGAAACTCTCTTCTAGATCCTCCTAGCAGACGCTCTTCACTTAAGAGTATCCACTTAAAAGCTAAATGCTCCTACCTGTCCACTTGCCGTTTCTGCAGCCTCTTTGCAATAGTTCTGGTCGGCACTGGTTGCATTAGTCAGAATTCTGTGATATAACCACTAATTAAGAACAAGAACACTAACAAGACTACACTAATGGCATTATGTTTCTATACTTCTACATCGTAAATTCTATGGTACAGCAGAGCCGAGGTGCTGACAAGCCGGCGCTGTGACGACTGAGACTGCAAGCTGCCGACGTTCATAATAATGATTCCATTAAGCTAATTCCAATAAACTACGGGCACTAAACAGTCGCTTATTCATAACTTACACGCAACTAACATTACTAACTTACAGATACAGTTGTGATTTAAAACTCTAGTTGCTAGTAGGCGCAGGTTAAGGTCGCTTCTTTTGTTAAACACAGTTTTTGATTAGGTATATGAAAAAATGTAGCATAAATGAACTAATGGTTTTGTTGACTAATAATCGCCACGACAGCTCTAGCAAGAGTAATACTAACAAGAAGAATAATTAATAGCTAATAAGTTATAGTCAGGGATCCGTAGTACATTGTTTTTTACTTTTAAAATGTTTGTACCTCTGCTACCTCCTTTATCTACCAAATTTGAAAATCGTTCCAAAAAAGAAGTTGGGTCGTTCATCGAAATAAAGCTGCTCTCGAAAAATTTGCTTGATAGTAATAAGTGAAAAACAATGTACTACAGATACCTGACTATTAAGAAAAACATTTATAAAACATTTAGTTTAAAAACCATGTTTTCTTCATGATGCAAAATATTCGGCAATGAATTGCATTGCCTACATACCAGTATTATGAACTCATTACATTTACTAAACACCTTTCGGGCACCAGTAATGACTGTGATGTTATCCAACAGCTTGAAAAAAATTATAGCGGACGAGTTGAGAGCTTTATAATTTGTTTATTATATCGTGTATAGAGATATCGTTTGTTATTCCCAGTGGCTGGCGTTTCGCTATGGAGGTATGTTATGTACTTTAACACGTATTAATAGTAAACCGATGAATGAACTATGCATATTACTATTGTCAATAACTCCTCTTGGTATGCAGCCAGAATATTTAACGCCCATAGCCATCTCAATAAAACAAGTTTAGTGCGCGTTTTAAAAAAATAAAAACTGTTGTCTGAATAATTGTAAGAAGTTACAACAAATAACAAACAGAACATTGTTACATATACATTGACAGAACGTTAGTATCGTATCATTCATTTTTAGTTTACCTTACTATTAGTAGTACTGAAGACCCGTTAATGTTATTTGTTATGAATAAGAAGCAACCCAAGAATGAAAACATGTTGTCGAAAACAGCTGATGTATGTTTAATACAATTTACATATTCGATATTTGCCTACAACCTCGCCTAATAATGAATCTGTGGTGGGGAGTAATTGATACCTACATTTGATATTTTTTGGAAAGTTTAAAGGTTCTGTTATCTATCTATTATAGATATCTCTTTAGATAGAAATATTTCTTTGGAAATACTGTTCGCCGATTCGGCCATCACACGTAAAACTACACAACAGATTTAGTTTATAAGTACGATACCTACTTATATGTTCAATAATTTTATAAATAAATATTGGCTGTACGTAAAGATATGTAAAAGTTAAGTCATAACAGCTTCTGAATAAATTAGTAGCAATTTGTACTCGTAGTCTTAAGTTTACTCATTATTAATATAAAACGTTGATAATGTTATTAATTCCTTACAAAGTTCTGTATTAAGAAAAGAGCAAAAAATATAATCCCTGTCAAGACTTTTCCTGTGAAGAGTTTTTAATACCTGGGAGAGTTACAATATTTCCTTGACAACGAGATAATAAGCCTCGACAGTATTCCGTTATCGACGACTGTTCGTATGGTTTCTATTTCGCTAAATTTCCATAGGCTGAAGCCGTAGTATAGTCTTGTGACTATGTTGCAGTTCGTTTATAAAATCCTACGTGACAATTTCACACATCATATCACATACTGGATACCTATCTTAAGTTAAAGTTGAAAAGGCTGAGATTAGTTCATTTACCGATGCTTTGATACTCGAGTTGAAGATACCATGTCATAATTTCCCATATTTCCCATTACTTTCACTAAGGGTTGATTTCTTAAGCGAAGAATAAGTCTGGGATTTACTCTCGGAAAACCATGTATTTCTATTTCATCAACTAGTTATCGGACGAATACCAACCCATACGATAATAATTTGGTAACGCAGATTTTTAGGTATAACAGGGTTATCCCTCAAATAAAAATGGCGTAGAATTTTTAGAATAGCTGATAATTGAGTGATACACTGATCATCATTAACATTGACAGACGTTAGCGATTAAAATTAAAAAAGATTTATTAATTCAAACGTAAAAGTTACATAATTCAACCAGTTCCTTTAAATATCTTCGAAATCCAACTTAACTTGAATTGTTCAGTTATCTGATAAGGCACCCATTTCCATAAATTAAGTAGCAGTTACGACATAAATCGACACCAATTCTGTGTAGCAATTAAAAAAATAGCCCTGTATTCTTAGATACTTAATCTTTACGTAAATAAACCAGCTGAGAGCAGAGGGTAGTTTATTATAAATAACAAGTTGCGTTGGGGCGCGACGAGGGAGGTAGGGGGTGTATTGTAGTGGTGGCTAGTGCTATTACTCGGCAGATGTTTCTTTATAGACCAATATCCGATAACGCTTACATCAATCTCTTTCAACATGGAACCTCTGCAGTTAATTTTTTCTTCATTCAAGCAAGGATTTATTTAATGTAACTAATTTATGACGTAGGTACCTACATAATAGTTGATGTATATAGCGCGATATAAGTAGGATTATGAATTACTTGTTTTTAATAGCTGATGGTGCGTTATCTAACCGGAAAAGACCTGACTATCTGAGGGATAAAAAACAATTCATGCATCCAGCATACATGCTGGTAAATTGGCTGGTTGGTTTTTATGATTAAAAAAGCAATAAATTACCATGTAATACGACCGCAAATTTAAAAAATTCAGCCTTCCAACATCAACATCCTTCATGCTGACTAACTTTCAAACCACACCAGTGGTGTAGAAAGTAGGTAAACGCAATTCGGAGTTAAACCTGAATAATAAATTTGAAAGCGGGTTATTAGCCTGTTCTCCGGTGGCTAGTTCTCTGAAAGCTTTTCAAACATCAAACTGTGGTCGGGGATTGTTTGAAGGACTTCTATTATTTATAATAAGAATAGCCGATCACGAGAACACGATTCATGAAACTTTAGCGAATTGAAATTATTGTACATTACAGTTAACTGTATTATTCCCTTGTTCTCTAATACAAATATTTGTTTAAAAGTTTTGAATCGTGGTAAAATTACAAGTTTTGAAATAACCAGTTTTGTTTGTGTAGGTAAATTTATTGTTTAAAAAAGTGGCTTTATAAACATGAACGGAATAAACAATCGGTGGTTGGCATCGATGGCATACAAGTTACAACTGTAATTTATAGTAATTTTATGTTTGCGTAACGGCTAATGTAATTGTAGTCGGTCGCCCAGTTTGAAATTATAAGTTGCATGTAAAATAATTATAAGTTACATGACAAATTGTTTCACAAACTTCACGTTTTCATCAAACAACAGCCTGATTGTATCATGATTTGGAAACTTAATCAAAAAAGGTAGCAGTAATCAAAAATATACTGCCACTCAAGTTACCTAAAAAATTATCAAAAGCGTAATAAGTGCCAGAAAAACAAGGCAATAATCAAAATTTTTATCAAACCAAACACGTAGTAATTTTTGTCAATAACGTAAAACGTAGGGTCTATGCGTAGGGGTCACAATATTTCAATGCACAAAAATTTTAAGAGTTAAAATGCGAATAAGATTCCGGGTTTAGGTTTCCTAATTAGGTAAAGTAGGAATTAGTAAAGAATCAACCACTACAGCTTAATGGGCGATGAGTGTATTTACGAGTCTGTCGTTTAGACTAACTATGAGCTAATTAACGCAGGACAAAGTACATAATTAATCTCATTGTCCTTGCCACTGTTTCACGTCGCTATTTAACTACAAGCTAATAAAAATTTATGGGGCCTGGCTACTTTATCCATCTACAATTAATTAGTTTCTTCTGTTTTCAGGGATTAGCTTTGTTTAATACCTTCTTAGAACGAGCGATTGAGTTAGTAGCTTAGTGCGATTTAAGAATAGCGTATTTTTCTGCGCCTATACAGTCGTTTCAGAATACGCGCTTTCACGCGCGCTACAATACGCGCTTCAAAAAACCGGACGTGCGTAAACTGGCATATTTCGTGCTCGCTCGAATCGACGGTAGCGTCGTGTCAATATTAATATGGATTCTGACGAAGAAACATTGCTACGTTGGTTTTTGCGTTACTTATTCGCTGTCGACTGAGAGGTCGAAAAAGCTCTCGCGGCTTGCGCTTATACGTGCTTAGTTGCGTGTGTCACAAAAGATGCGCCTATACGTGCCTTGATGCGCTTCTAAAGACGAGCTTGTACTTGCGTAAAAACGCTAGTCTGAAACCGCCCTTAGTCTTAAGAGAAAGACATAAAATAAAATGCTAAATTTTAAATTTTCGCACCGTTATTTGCCTATGTTATTCCCGTGATAAAGAGGGATCTAATGCCTTAATAAGCTATTACAATTTACTATACTGAAATGCCATTAAGAAGTAGACGAAAAAGAACCATGGTACTTCGGCAGCGTCGTTGTTCTGACATTTCAATGCAAAATATCACCTTAAGGTGATAATAATAATATTGTTCTAAGAGATGTAAAGGCCTAGTTGGAATCGCAAAATTCTGTTTATAGAATGCATTTTTTGCACCATCTACAAACATACCTTTCCGCAGGCTGCGCAGTGAGGTGGAATGTAAAATGTAAGTAGCAATTCTAATTATGTCGAGGACTTTTAATTGTGCAGCCAAACGAACCGAGAGACAGCGACCGCACTGCGGTGTTCGCAGCGTCCCATACTAGATACCTATAGTTGAGGTTACAACCTTTTTTATGTGAAGAAAAAACTGCTACTACGTTTTTACCCCGCTGCGCCAGATAAGTATAATTTTTACAGGCAAACTATAATTTCCACAAGCAAAGCTAAGGAGAACAACTTGGCTATTAAAATCTGTTGATCTTATAAGTTATAATATGATCCGTTTGATATTGATCAGATTACTATATTAGATTGTATTACAAATTATTTTCTGTAATATCCAATACCAGCTGTATTAGATCAAATATCAATTACTTTCACGATCTTGCAAGTTATTTTGTTTATTCACACCTTCATAGTCAATAGAAGCGATTGATTATATTTGGTTTACGACCCGGTTTAGGTTCGAAGTTTATCCATAAGTATATCAAACTATAGAAAACATTGATAAGCCATCCATCTATCGTGAATTTTGTGCGCGTTTTCTTCTGTATTTCCCAAATATATTTATTACACAATCTTTTATTTTAGGTATTTCTAATCTATCTGATCTATCTCAACTTCTTCTTAACGACTGGCGAGGTTTTGTTTTCAGTGGGGCCCTGGACAACTTGCTCGATCACTCACATTTCAAGATGACGCATGCTTTTCGATTAAATCCCATGTTTAATTTCATATTCAGACGTCATATACATACGATTGCCAAGTTTGTTTACGAAAGTTAGCATCATTAATCACCTAGCATTATGGCATGTCATTAAGCGGTCAAGTTAAAGCGCAGTCATTATCGAACTCTTGAACTCGTACGAGTATGGGTTAAATACCCATACACTTAATCAATAGCCTTAACTCATTAACGGCCCACTGAGCCGGGATCTCTCTTCATAACCGAAAAGGTCTAGTCTAGAATATTCTCTGTCACGCTGCTTCAGGGTTATTGGGCACCTATGACGGGGCTTAACGATTATTACCTAACGATAACAACCGGAACTAATGCCTTACTGCATCCTTGGAAGTACTAAAAAGCTTAAGAATTATTTATTTCCTTAACTGCGTCTATAACTTATGATCGATGCAAGCCGCCGTGCAAACAAGCAATCACAATTAATAATTCTCGAAGTTTCTTCGAACATGGTGGATTATTATTTATTCGACGATGATGTATGTCTCGTTAGTTTGTATGCAGCCAATGGGGTTCAGTCACATTTACTGTGACTTTATGTACTTCATGTACTTTTATCAAAGTCATTTAAAGAGGCCGCCATTTCTTTTTATGTTAATGAAGCACTTTTCCGGACATTGTAATTTGGGTAAAGGAAACATTAGTATGGTAGCGATTAAAATTAAAATATAACTGTAGTTAATGAAATATCACATGACTTTGTAATGTTACAAAAAAGGGATTAATAATGTGAAATTGATAACAAATGTGCTTGTAATAAGGCTTCCGGATGATTATCTATATCTATCTGTACATATAATATAATTGAAAGATTTTTCTCTTTGCCTGTGTGTTTGAAAGAACATCACGCTAAAACGGCTGATTAGACAGAACAACGGATGAAATGCATTAATAATCCTTAACTCAGGGCGTTACTTAGGCTTTATTTTATTTAAATCAGTCCATTATATCGAAAGTTATTACAATTACGATTTGTAAGGGACTTCCCTAACAGATTTGACTGACTGACGTGGTCAGCTATATTGAAAAAACACACAAGAGTAGTTGTCATTAGCTTCAATTATTTCAGGCAACAACTTGGCATATTTCTAACTTGTGAGAAAGCCCATGTCCGTGAAGAGCACTAATATAGAATACGTTTTGTTTAGTGAAACGTTTTTGTTACCACGGGATAACAGGTTAAAGGTACACCGAAGCGAAGCAAGGGCGGGTCCACTAGTATTTAATTTTGTTGTAGTAACTCCTCTTTAAAGAAAGCAGTGCTTTATCTTTCATACAAGATTAGTTAGTGTACTTATCTTATAAGCCAGACACATTTACTTAGTGGTGAGGGGAAGCTAATAGAGGATAATCTAAATCGGGGTAAATCTTCAAATTTATGCACTTGCATAGGTAGTAGTGATAGTATAAAGCTATAAGGATTGTAATTAATAATAAAGAAATACGAGTACCTTCGACACACCGTAACGATGCCTACATTGGAAAATCGGTCTCGGAAGTCCGCCTCGTAGACCAGTTGTTCTCGCGATAAAGTCATGGTGCATACTGGTTCTAAATTCGATATTTCTCGCTTTTATAACCCTACGAGCTCTTGCTGTAAATAGTAAAAGTTCTACAGACATCCCATTAGTTAGTGAACTGAACCGCCCTTCGGTTTAAAGCATAGGCTGAAGCGGATCGCGTTTGTTGCATTTTATCAAATTGTTATTTTTTATATTACCACGACTGTCGCGAGATAACGACATTATCATGAATGAAGAGAATATTGCACTTGATTAGTGAAAATAAATTAAATCTGAGTATTCATTTCAGTATATTAAATGTATCTTTTAGTTTATCAGGAGGGTAAGCATACTTAACTGTAAGCATTTTTCAGGAAGGTAAGCTTACTTAAATTTATTGTTGGCCTACTAAAAGGTACTGGCCTCTACTTTTTTGTTAGGAGGCCTAGAGAGAGTAAAGTCTGACAATCCTTCGGAGCGGATTAGTAGAGGCGTTAGACAGCCTCAAGCGGTCTGACTGCAAAACACCAGCAGATTTAAACAATTAAATCTGTATGAACGTATGTCGAGCACTAGGTCCATGGTCTACCTTAGTGGGTAAAACTTAAGAGTCTTATTTTTTTAGAGTACGCAAGGGAATCAGTTTTGGACTCCTTTTTACACAGAAGAAGCACAAAAAGCTAAGTTTTACAATACATTTAATTTTGAAAAAACATAATGTTTGTTACATAGTTCTGTTATATAGTGAGTCTAAAGTTTCATTTAAAAATTATAATTTCTACATTTTCATTTGGACCAAACCTGAAGTCGATGGTATATCGAAATTGTATGTTACTAAAACCAGGTACTTTATAAATATTTCACGTGAGCTTGTCTTTCAAGTTGGGCTTTGTTCAGTAAATTGAATAATTGGTTAGCTCGCTTGGAACTTCACGAGTGACGTTCTAAAAATACTATTTTTAATTTAAATTCCATTTTACAATTCCCGATACTTTAAAAATGCATGTGCCTATTTTCATTAAGGCCAGTTTAAGACAGGCAAACAGGCAATTTAATTCGTTTGTAATTTGTATGTTCATAATATTGAAGATTTGATTATTTATTAGGAATATTTTTTTTGTGTATCGAAGAAAGATTTATCTTATACGAGCTGTTTCCCGCAGCTTCGCTTGCGGAAATTATAATTTTGCGGTGATATTTACCTACCCACTTAAGGGTTGATTTAAAAAAATCGTTGAATTAGGTTTTTTATCCCTTTCAACCATAAACCCAAATACGAATTAATTTTCATACAATTTTCATACAAACTTTCATCCCTTATTTCACCCCCTTATGGGTTAATTTTCTAAAATTTAAAAAATCCGCACTTCTTAGCTTAGTATCGAGATCCTAAATACTAATTTGCAAACTGCTTGCTTTAATTTTTTTTTAATTTTCATACAAACTTTCATCTCCAATTTCCCCCCCTTAAAGTGTGAATTTCCAAAAATCCGTTCTTAGTACTCCCCTACACTCTAAAAGGAACCTCTGTGCCAAGTTTCATGCCTCCAGGTCTACCCGTTTAGGCTGTAGCGTGTCTGTCAGTCAATTAACATTTTTATTAAGTACCAGCTGTTGCCCGCAGCTTTTCTTGCGGAAATTATGGTTTTGCGGTGATATTTACCCCCTTAAGGGTTAATTTAAAAAAATCGTTGAATTAGATTTTTTATCCCGTTCAACCATACACACAAACACCAATTTGAAAACTGCTAGCTTTAAAATTTGGTTAATTTTCATACAAACTTTCATCCCTTATTTCACCGCCTTATGGGTTAATTTCCTAAAAAAATTTAAATCCGCACTTCTTAGCTTAGTATCGAAAACCTAAATACTAATTTGCAAACTGCTTGCTTTTAGTGCTCCCCTACACTCTAGAAGGAACCTCTGTGCCAAGTTTCATGCTTCTAGGTCTATCCGTTTAGGCTGTAGCGTGTCTGTCAGTCAATCAACATTTTTATTAAGTATGATGATGATGATGATGATTATGAATTGAGGCTATCTGCGTATGTATAAGAGAAATTTCAAAGTTGATTTCTATCAAAGGTTTCCTAAAAACTGCAAAGAAAAGCTAGAGGCCGCCGAAATCTGGGGGCACGGTAGTGCGTCCGCCAAGTCGAGCTTACTTTATTTTAAATATGTATAGGTATCTAGATATAAATAAGTAATATATCCCTTCTCTTCCCTTCATCCAGGCTTATTAGCGTTCCTCTGTAGGTTTCTAATCGCCCTCATTGGGGCGTTATCACTTACTTTAAGAAAGATTTATCTAGACTAATGTGATTTTGAAAAGAGCGAAAATGAAAGAAAAAATAAAGCTATATTATTGACACTTGTTATTTATATGAAACCTTATTGAGTCAGGACCACGCATTACCAGTGGGCGGAAGTTTTGGTCACGTGTTAGCGAGTGTGAACGATTAATTCAGTCGCAGCGTTCAATTGTGTACTGTTTTACGACTTCGTCAAACTCCCATTCCACTGAATGACGTATCGTTACCGTCCGACAACTTTTTGTAAACATTTTAGCGGCGCGTACACCGCAATGTTTCCTGCCCCGTCGAGTGTGAGTGCCAACGTACCACGTAACGCTTTGTATTAAACGCCAATGTCGCTTACGCCGTTCGATAGTTCTAACTAGAAGCGTTGTCTAAAGCAAACAAAAATATCGCCTGTGTAATGAGAAAAGCGATTTTACTGTTCAACGTTTCAGTTACCTTTCGTGAGGAATGCTGTTGCTAATTGTGATATTTGAGATAACATGATTGGGAGCGGCGTGTTTTCTTTTCGAAAATATTGACCTACCTATCTCTTGTTAACTATTAGTAGCCGCTACACGCTCGCACGTTAGGAAAACAGATAACGTGGCCAATTATCAATGTGGTCTTACTGTTAGGGAGTATTCTTAGGGCAAAGCAATCGGGTGTACAAGAGAGTGCGTAGTTCGCAAATTTCTTAAAAATATGGGATTAAATGCCTATTATAAGGGTGAATAAAAAAGGCAGTTAGCTATTTCAAATAAGAGATCAATGAACAGGACCGAGTTTTTTAGGAGTAAGAAAATTAAAAAGAAATAAATCTTCTTGTAGCTAAAACTCAATTGCTGTTAGTTAGTCTCGCTAAAACTGGAGAACGGTTGGACCGATTTGACCAATTTAAGTTTTTAAATTATTTGTGGAAGTCCAGAGAAGGTTTAAAAGGTAAGTAAAAACGAAAAAAGCTGAGGTGGTACGAAGTTTGTCGGGTCAACTAGTTAAAATATACAATTAAGTAAATAAATGTACAGACAGCATTTTGCAAAGTAATTTAGAGCACATAACATAATTTAGTGGTGGTCAAATTGCTAGTGGTTCCGTTGTGGCTGCAATGTCTTCAAACACGTCCACATAATTTGACGTTGATTGCGTAATGTGGTCTGTGTGAATTTAATTATACAGATCCATACTAAGTGGTCGGTCATCTTGTTATACATGTGGTTGTATAAGTGATGTGTTGATGTCGGAATACAGTTTATATACGACAGTCATATCTTACGGAGGAGGTTATTTTATTAATGCTTCGAAGCAATTTCGTATTTCAGCTGTCTTCTAAAAACGAGTAAGGTAATATTAAAATACACTTTCACGTCAGCGCGAATTATAGTGACGGCGAAAATCTCAAGTTATTATTAAAATAAACGGAAACTAACTATTGAAGTTAGAAGTTGAACCTGACTTTACCCTGGTTTTCTGAAGGCTAATTGAAGGGCTTACAACCGAGTGATATTACATAACAAACGAATAGAAATGTCAGCTTATGCAAGTGGGTTAATGAATATCTATGATAAGCACTTCGTATGTCAAGGCTTTAAGTAGGTTGGCTAGATTGCTAGCTATTTGTGCCATTATTTTTTATACCTTGACATGAAACGGACAAATTAAATCTTACATATATTTTTATTAATAAAGATAACAAATAATACATTCATTCTTGTGATTTTTACTGTTGGTAATGTTTATTTTACTGTAATATTATATACTAGACGATGCCCGCGGCTCCGCCCGCGCAAAAGTCGATAGACAAAATATTGATTTTATCCCAAGGGAACCTATAGTCGGGATAAAATGTATCCTATGTCCTATTCCTGGATGCAACCTATCTGTGTACCAAGTTTCAGCTTAATCCGTTCAACGGTTAGAGCGTGAAGAAGGGACAAACATCCAAATATCCAAACATCCAAACATCTTTACAAACTTTCACATTTATAATATTAGTAGGATATTAGTAGGATTAGTAGGATTACATTTCTTTTATATTTTATACTATATTAGCAAATTAAGTTTACTGGCTTCAAAGAGCTTTGAAGACTTAATGAAGATCTCTTAAATCTGGAAGTATCTTTGGAATATTTATGATAATTAATTTTCAAATGGTTCAGGATTGTATCTATAATATAAACATTAAAATTAGGCGTATTCGTTTACATACAAATCCTCTACTACAGAATCAAGAATATGTCCAAATTCAGTATAACTGGTCTTTGATGAAATTAAATTAGGACTGCGCTAAGCTGAAGGGAACTTGTGACACTAAAAGCGTGTTCAAAGAGGTTGTAAATTAAATTACTGACGTTATAGTTTATTTCATTGCTTTTATACTGCTTTTGATAGAAATGAAGACAGATATCTACTTTAAACTGTTATCAAAAATGTAAGGCGTGGCCGTTTGTAGTAGTGGCCTGTATTCATTGGAAATCAGCAAAGCGTACAAAATTACGAAAATTTGAAGCGATAATGATTACTAGTTCTTTCATGTTGATCACGTGATGTGTTGCGCTCGTGGGAAAGGCAGATAATCCTAAAATAAACAAGTATCTATCTTCCATATCGTGGCTATAAATTATGAAGCTAAGCCCCGAAAGGTTTGAAGGCACTGAGAGCATATAAATCCTCGATCCACGATTCGCCCACATGCTCCATGGGATAATCCGGATTTCCTGGACATTCCAGAGTGATTCTCCTCATACAGAAGCATTTGGACATAATGGGAATTGCTTCAAAATTATTTATATTATTGTATTAGTACTAGAATGTTTAAAATTGGATTTCACATGGCAACGGGAAAGTCCCAGGATATAACAGCAACTGTGGACTTCTTGATCATATAGTTTCAATTGCAAAGTCTTATACTTTTTTATCGATGTTTAAAAAAACCGATTTTGTCAGTAAGCCCCTCACTAATAAATCATTAAAAACCTTAGGGTACTTTCTTAATATCCAAAAACCTGAAATTTGGCGTGTAAGCTAGTTTTTACTGATATTACTAATGTGAAGAATTAGTAAAGTTGCCGCTAGTGAAGACGTGCAGCGTGAAGCTTGGCTCTCCGTTTCATCTGATTAATGTAAAACAATGCCCACCTTAGTTTCGCCTTGGCAACATTTTACATGCAAATGAATTGGTATAATTATTTTGGACCTGAAGACATTTTATTCGGCAACGGCAATTTATAGTTAAGGACCTAATATGATGAAGAGGATAATGAAATGCAAGTAGGTCGTCGGAGTAGAACGTTCGCTTTGTTCCATCTCTGTCTTAAAGGGCGTTCAGTTTTGCACTCAAGTGCCGACACCCAACACAAAAAGATGTAGAAGACACCGACTGAGATTATTATTAATACCACAGATAGACAGATTATAGGTATGCGCTAATATGCTTATACGTACTAGTACTCACATATACACATACCCAGAATAGAAAGATAAGTTTCATGGATCAATAAAATTGGTATAAAAAATTCTACTAACCCCCTTATTTGTCATTGGTTATTTTAACAGTAGTTTAATATGTGTAGCGGTAGTTGGTAACTAAATAACTGCAGTTTTTAAATAATAATTCTTAGTAAAATCCGCAATCACGAAGTTGCGTAAATTAATGGTTGTCGAAGTAATAAAATGAGTTCAAAAACATGCAGCATTAATAAAAAGAGAATAAAGACCACCAATTTTGTCTTTGAATAAAATAACACGAAACCTAAAATAATCCACTTCCTTTGTGAAGAAAGAGAACAGGTACTTACACATCCCAGCTATTTTTGTGAAAGTTTTTGTTCTTGTTATAGATATAAATCTTTCAAAATTATACATTTGAAAATTATCACTTTTAAAGATTGCCAAAATAAAGTATTAAACTTAGTTTTCCTTGTTACAGTTATAATACGTATTATATAGTTACATGCATGTCGTCATATTGCAGAATTTTGACCAGTAAAAAACTAAAAAAAAATCCTGAAAGTTACTAAAAAATAAAACAGTTTGTATTTGTCGTTTATAAGGAATTAGCTACTAACAAAAATATCGGCTGATAGCTCGCGTTTTCGCGAAAATATTAAATATTTTATCTCAAATAATTGTATATTCCAGTTGATTTCAGTTGACATCTTAAGTGTATGTCAGAAATATACTCAGGGCGATAGTACTCGTATTGTCAAGCGTAAATAATTTATTCGCTTTTAGCACTTGGATTTATGAAGAATTCTACTTTCAAAAGATAACGATATTACTTTTAATAATAAATTTTGGAGAATAAGTTAAGCCTGTTATTATAAGAAATGGTACTGGCCTTGAGTACTAGAGCTTATTTAATTTGCGAGTTACCAAGGTAACGGGAATTAATTTTGAATTTAGAATTTCCTTCGTGTCTATCTAGTTGTACCTGACAACCAAAATTTTATCTAGATTTAGTTTTGTTCATATGTGTATAGAGAGATTCAGTTCCCACTGAAATAATGTATAACCTCTAACTTATTATAATAGTAATGTATGTGTGTCCATATAAAAATATTTAGGTAAAAAATACGTAATAAACTTTCTTTCATTTCGCAGCAAACACAATTACTTCGACACCATTTTATGAGTTCATAAAATCAATGTACGTTTTATAATGATTACGAGAGTGCAGCGTCTTTCATATAAGTATAAGCTATGAACAGGATGGATGAAAGGATGAAAAGAGAAGTTCTGTAAAATAAAAATTTAATCAGGCGAAGCTTATCTGGTTAAGAATAATGATATACAGAGAATTTTATCGATGTACGCACTCAGGAAGCCATTTCCGATGAGATATTTATTTTTCACGATGAAAGTTTGCGTATTGAGTCATCTACGAGGTAATTTTATTGGTGTGGATCGAGAGTCATCCAAACGTAATATCCTCAAGTGTGCTCGACTCAGCTATATCGCACAGCATTTTTACGACTTTAATCATCGATATTTATATTGATATTACGCTACAAAAACATCGACCAATTCAATCGCTATGAAATCAGCAAATACTTTAATAGATCCTCTAGAATGATAATAAAATCATGGAATCAAGAAAACTTTGATTAAAGATTACGCATTGGACGTGCAGATGTAATATAACAAAACTTGACAAGACAAGAGTGATGATGTGGCGTCGTCATCGCTGGACAGTTTACACGCCGTTGCCCGCATACGCCAATAAATAAAGCTGAAACGTTGTAACGACGGAATGTAGGTCGACCCGAAAAGAAGACCCAAGGCGACACTCACCGCGCTGCGTGACGCTTCTCGAGCGGTTAGTCGGTGTTAGTAGCGGCCGCTTTGGCGCACTCACCAACACATGTCGAAATATTCCATATTACTGTCAGTTTGTGAAACATGTCTGTCGAACCAGAGCACCCACCACCGACCACAGCCGACCACCGACAACGGCATGACGCAAGCCGCGTCCGGTGCCCGGCTCGCTGCTCGTCGTTCGCACGACTACGTTAATCGGTACCTACCTTTGGTCTTCGCCTTGCTCTTGGGCCCGGGGGCATTCCTGCCTCGGCCTGAGGACAGGCGTCAGCCCCCATTTCTCGACCAACTCTATGCGAGCAATGGTGGCTGCTCAACGTCAATGCGTCA
>LGAG01000004.1:350244-403725 GCA_001278395.1 Lerema accius
CCAGCACACACCCACAGTCTTCACCCACACGACCCTCCGCTCACACATCTCGTACGTAGTACGTGCGGCTGTGTTCGCTCCGACGGAATCCCGCACACGGCTACATATAAATTATACTACCTAATTCGAAATATTTGGACGCCTTCATTGGTACAGTTTTTAACATCACAATTTAATTATTGTATTGATTCATAAGACGATTAGATCTGCTTCTCTCTTCTTACATTATAGGTTTGATTTATTGTAACTCATTGCGTATTCTTAGTCGATTTTGAACTTCGGTTACCCATTCGTTGTAACAGAATTTCATCTGGTTATTCAACTAGTCGCCGCCAACATTTGAATTCGATTTGCATTAGTGCATGGTGATTCCCGCTGGTTATCGCTTTAACAAGTATGATTGATGTGAATCAGACGTTTGTAAATAAATTAAGCGTAATGCGCGTTTTGTGAATAGAAATGTTTTGTCGGCAGTTAGTTCGCAATGTGTATTATGGAGGAATAATGTAGGCACGTGTGGACTGAATGTACCGTTTATAATTTTACCATTTATTTAATAATATTTCAGTTCTTTTCAAATAGATTTTTTTTTGCGAATCTAAGATTGTCTATAATAGAAAAAGGAATGATCAAAGGCGAGAGGTTTTAGTGAAATTGAACGAAACGTCGTAAGCTGATACTTACTCATTTACTTTTTGCGAATTATTTGTGAATGATATTGTATTCTCCTAATATAAAGTTATATTTACGAAATGAAATAATAATAATATGAAGTATTTTTAAATGTAATCATCAAAACTCTTGTACCCTAACGTGTCATTTAAATAATAAATTAATTAGTAATCTCATAAAATAGTAGTAGAATAACATAATAATACTATTTATAAGTTTTTTTACAGAAATTGAAATTAAAATATCACCTGAAAAACAGAGCCCCAAATTTTAAACTGTTAAAATGAGCGACAGCTTCGTTTACACACACCAAAAATAACCCGTCACGTTCAGTATCGGATGTCAATTATGAAAAGAGCGTTTGACGACTAACGGGTCTGAAAAACTATCGTGTTCTGAAGGCTTGCTTCGTTAAGGGTCCTCTACGGTTTTATAAAGGAATTAAAACGTTGTACTTAACAGTTTTTTTAATGGTTTCGTTAAAGATAATTTTGCCATAAAATCAATACTGTGTATACAATATACATTTAAAAATATGTATTAGCCAATTGGCTTCAATTCATTAATAGGCCTCTACTTAGCATTGCCTATTAACTGATGAGTCCTAGAGCATACGAAATCTCGGTGTTCCAGTGTGCTTTGGAATGTCAAGTGATATAATAATAACATGTTTTATACCGCCGGAAGGCTGCCGAAGCTCGAAAATGCTCAAGTAATTTTGTCACTAGCTTTTCACCCTATTATCCATAATTTTCAATCGCGCCCGCAGTTGCTTAACTTCGTCGATCATTTCGGATTTAAGATCAACTCTTACATTCTCTGTTGAGTGAATATCTTTACAAGTTAAACTCGGCACTATTCATTAAAACAACAAAAGCAAGGCTAATTTAATTCCAGAATTTGCACATATTGGTCACCGTACCAGTAAACTTGCTCTAAAGCCACGTTTACAGTGTCATAATTCTTTTCAAGGACTTTTTTTTATACATTCGTACGAATGCTGTCACTCGCTATGCTCCGGTTTAACAAGAAACAAAAGACAAAATTGGTTGCCCTGTGGGAAAGAGCATTCGGAAACCAACAAAGCGCGAGCACAGTATGTAATATGTTACGGCTGTCAACCGAACTAGCTGTTAATGCTAAAAACTTGCCAAATGCAATCGAATTTGTACACTAATGGTTGTGTCTACATCGAAAAAAAATGTATGTTTTTTTAAGTTAACCTCGTTGGTTTAGTCTAGTAGAAAATCTTATTGTTTCGTCATGTCTGTCCGTCTTTGCTCGTCGGTTACCTATCTTATGATAAAATCTGTTATATATAGATGTTATTTATGGTACTGTCAAAGTGGTGAAATTAAACTTTAAAAAAATTAAGACTCATTCCCTTAATACGAATGTCTTTTTTCTCTATTAACTTAAAAGAACTGGATAGGCGGTTCAAAAATATAAGAGGTCTAAAACGACGCTCTATCGTATATGAAATCTGCTTGAGAAATTATTACTCTGAGAAACACACGCATTTTGAACGCAATCTAAACGTTTCTTGAATAGATAATATCAAAAGTAATGTAATAACATTCTGCTGAATAAAACGAAACACCTAAAATGTTAAATATTTGAAGTAGAATGCTTAAGATCCCAGCGCTAAGAAATATTAAGCAGAGACTGTTTCATATCAGGCGTAAAACAGGTAGATTATTATTAATGATTGTCTATAATCACTTATGATCTGGAAAGTTTATAAAACTTTCTAGTTTGTTTAGCATAGTAATAAAATATATTTTACACTGTACCTATAATTATTAACTACGAGTAATAAAACTAACAGAAACATTATTATTTTCTCAGATGCTATTTTGAGCAGCTGACATAGTTGGTGCTACATGAACTTAAATGTCTTAACTTTTAAGTTTAATATCCTTTGAGATCATATTATACTTAAGTGACCTTTTTAGATTCGTTAAATTGCTCACCTTTTTCAGGTAAGGCAACTGCGTAAAATGACCCAGCAGGATGTCAATTACGTCTAAGAAGGTTGTTAACGCCTTATAAAGTGGATGGTTAATTACTACGGAATAATATGAGCACTTTGAGAATTCATTTCATAGCGTTAAACATAATTCTGAACAATGGCTGATTAAGAGTCTTTCTGATCACTAAGGAATTCTTATTTTCGAGCTTGTGTTTTTGATGATGAAAAAAGAATTCGAGGGGTAAAAGAATGTTTCAAATCGGCATAGAAATTTTCGAGCCTATATAGTACTGATCCATATGATAGTTTAAAATTATTTGAAAAATATATAACAGCATTTTGTAGTAACTAAAATGAATTACTTTTTTTTTTGTACGTAATTAGAGCGCTCGCAAGGTCGAACTCAGATTTGCAGTTAATTTATCAATGCCAGTGGAGCCATTAATATGTCGAGCTATTTTTTGTCTTGGGTTACTTGTGAGATGTGTTTAATAAATAAATAAGTGGAAAAACATATTTATGAAAAGTAAGAAAATGTTATAAAAGTATACTTTACTTTGGGGCATGTAGAAACTTCGGCACTGATTGTTTTAAGGTATCCCCACACTAACAAATTAACAAGAACTAATATTCTCATTAACATCTATTACTAACAGGACCTAATAATCAACTAACAGTCCCCCCTTAGTCCTATTCGAAGTTTGTTACGATGCCCATGGGCGGCAGGGGTTGGTGCTACACACGTCAGCCCGTTTGCAATCTTAAAACCATAATAAACATATCGTTAATTCTAACCGTAGCGTTTATTTAGTAGAACATCCTCTTGACCAACTTGCAATGAAGCAATGTATTGGAAAATATTCTTCAATGAGAAAAGAAGATAACCATGCATGTATGAAGTCGTTAAGGGTTAAAACCGAGGTAGTCTTTTAATTAGATAATGAAACATAAATAATGGAATGGAATCAGCGCTGCAGCCAATTCCACTCGAGTTGGAAAAATATTTCTCTCGTATATCAATTAATTAATTAAACGAGTCCTTATTACTTTTCATAGATATATGGATTGCTCTGTACGGCGAAGATATAATTAAAATATAAATCTTATATTGAAATATGAGCCGTGAATAGAAACTCATTCTTCTGTTTCCAATTTTGTTAATTCGTATGTTATCTCAGAATGTTGAATAGAAAGCGTAGTAACATTGTAAAAGTTATGATTATATAGACGAATAGTAATAGGCTAACATATGAAACCAATAGGGAAAAGAACTTCAATTCACAAAGTTGGTACAAATAAGTGCTACGACGCTACGAGCGCTACGACCGCGACGCTACATTGCAATATCGGGGAAACTTTATTGTTACTCAAATAAAGTTCATTTATTAATAACGCTACACAAGTACAAACACGTAGCTCTACACTGGGATTCTCGAAGTAACGGTTGCTAAGGATAATACAAAGATAAAGATAATGCAAAGATAAAGGACACACACCCTGAACAAAAATAGAAACTAAAATTCATCTTTCAAGTTTTCCACCATGCTTAAAATCGAACCCAGGACTTATAATAAAAATATGGGTGTTTTATGACCCCTCGTAATAATCACCAATTAAACAAAAAATTAATCTTTACGAAAGTGTATTTGCAAACTTACTGTTGCCTGTTATTATACTTATGTGTTGTAAACAATTTTGTTACAAGTCTGTTAGTAGATAATAACTTTAAGAATATAACATCAAGATAAATGTTTATTTATATGTATCATTAAGTCTATAAATGGATAACCCTTCCTGACCCTAGGGGATCAAGTTCCGTTCTCTGTAACCGTACCAACGCGTATAGATTGTCCAAATAATCCTACATAATTTTAGCTGTATTTTATTTGACACAAAACTCATTCAAACTTTATAAAAATTTAATACTTTGTGATTGAAAATCACTATTCACTCATAAATTTTAAGAACGCCAATAAATATAGGTATTTCGCGTGAGTTATTTAACAGCTTTTGCCTTTAGGCTCTAAATCTTTTTAAGTTTTATCCGTGTCGCATTCTGTACCGCTCACGTCAGTCTGATTTTCATACTGTTGCCGGCAGCCCGTCAATATTTGCATTCGGTTTCATCAATATTCAGTTTTGTTTGTTGAGGTTTGTCAACTCTCTTTTAAATTGGTTCTTTAGATGGTTTTTCCTTTGTTTTTGCGTCTTTGTTTAGTATCATCGTCCCGCTGGCCATTATTGAAATATTCAAAAACATTTCATAGTAAAGAAAGAAACAAATCCTTTTATCTTTCAATTACATTTGAAACAAATAAAGATTAGTAAAGACAGAGGTTTTTGTGAAAAATTGTACTAAAGAAAAGCAAAAACTGATAGTTATATCTTTGAACATGGAACTAGCGTGGTCTGAAATACCGAATACCCAAGTCTATTTTTAGACTGCTTATACTTTAGGCGTAGGTTTCTAAAAACAAAGCGAGATCGTGTGGCTACTGCAGTAATATTAAAAGAGAAACGAATCTAAGGGAATTGAACATAGAATCCGGGTCTCTGGAAAGTAAATACGCGGTAATAGCATTGTCAATAGTGTCTCGATTGCTAGAGCGTTGAATGCCTGTTCACAGATGGTCGGAATGTCCGTACATATCGGCTACATGGAGGCTGTATGCGGCGATTACGGTAGCTCCTACATTTATTGGCGACAAATCGGTTTAGAGCGTTTGAAATGCTTTATTGTTAGCCGCGCAAATGGAAGCTATAAGGGTCCGTTCAGACCGGCTTGGAGAGAGCCGAATTTCATCACGATGGGAACTCAGTTTTGAGTAATTGTTTAGGTTTATTTTAGCATGTGCACTTCTTTTGTCATTAAGAATGCTTCGACGCGCTGTGTGTGAAACAATAAGAAAAGCCGGCTGCGATCGCATCCGCCTTCAGATGTTTTCCTGGTCGGGTCCGCTTCAGACAATTCCGAGCGTATACTCTCCGTTCTGTGTGAATAGAAAAATGCGAGCCGATGCTCTCCAAACTGGTCTGTATAAACGGACCCTAATTGAATTGAGGCGAGATACACTATCAAGTTCCTTAGCTCACCCACATTTCGCTATGGCAACGTTTATCACAGCAACGCATGTAGAAGATACGTTAAATGACAAGTAAATCCAAAACACTTGATATTTCCTTTCGCCCCGTAGGCACTACGGAATTAAATGTGTAAAATTATCTCTGTTCAATTAACCGAAATAGAATTTTGCTTAATGATATCCACTAAATCCATCGCCTTATTGAGTTTTAGGACCAGAAACATAATACATGATTGGAGATTTTAATTGATTTTAGTTTTTTATGTTAGGTACTCATGTTCTCCAAGTTGTGAAATATATTATTGTTGTTTAACTAACGGTTAATTATGTGGTCTGTTTGAGGAGGCCTAGCTCCTAGGGCTTTAGATTAAATTTTAATGTAATATATCTAATTTATTATTAAAGGAGAAGTCACTTCATATTCAATTAGGTTATACATAGGTAGGTATGTGTTAGCCATTAATGTCCAAAAGAAATAAAGACCTTACGAAATCACAGTCCAATGTACGTGACTAATGTAGTGAGAACAAACTTAACAAGCACCAATCTAATCAACTGATTACGAACAACACAACAAACATTTTGTGTCTGCGTATAAAATATCATCAGCTATTACAAGCAGGATTTGGGAAATTCACTGTATATTTTCTACACATTTCATCATTGTAAAATGGACCTCATTAATAGGGTAATCAGTTGATTTTAGATTGGCACAACAATTTGGCCGGGTAAGTGTTTAGTAAACCGCGGTATCGTGTCAGCGGAAATTGTTTTAGCCCGTAAATCGGACATGAGATGGATATGCGGTTAAAATGCCTCTATTGAACGTAAATGTGGCTTCAGTATACAAAACGTTACATAAAACAGCTTTACAGTTTGTGTAAAAATTTAAATTTAAAAATAAACTATGTCCTAAAAAGTAAGCTTAAATGTTATTTAAAATAACGGATTAGGAAGTACAGTATCTTTGAGGTCGGTAGGGTAATGCCGTCGTATTAAAAATCGTACCGACTTCAAAAGAAATTGTAAGTAAATTATAGGGCAGTGGGGATTTATTTATTTACTATATTATAAGGATCGCCAGTAAATTGAGTGGCCTACACTGCCCACGGACATCTTTAGCATAGGCTATTGTGCGAGGGGTCCCGGGTTCAAAGCACCGTGAAGGCAAACATACAAGTGATATGTTTAATTTATTAATTTATTTATTTGTGGTTAATTTATGGGTTACCTACTGGTTTATGTCACCCGCATGAATATAAAATAAACCAAAAACTCCAACTTCATGAAACTGAAGACTATTTCTAAGTGTTACAGTTTACGCTAGTAGGTACTCGTAGGCCTCGAAAGTCTTCCTATATGGTACCCATTCATGCCTAAAACGTCCTTTCAAAGATTCATGTGCAAGAGAGACAGATAGAGTGCGAGTGAATCAAAAATCTGTTATGAATGGTGTTTTTCAAGCTGCGAGATTAATTTATGTCTATCCGCAGTCGGCGGCCGGTAAAGTAGTGTCAACGGCATGAATATGAAAGTCCGGCCCGGAATTATTTTTTGTAGTACTGTACGTTCTTCCTAACATCATTATTAAAGCCACGACTAATGCGCAGATCTTGGGTCTTCTCGAACATTGTAAAGGTACTACCAAGCGAAACTGGTAAACAGGAATTTACATACTCCAACGACCTTTAAGATATTAGATTATAAATATTATAGCTCGATAAAGAAAAATGGAATTGTAGTAACATATTAAAAAAAATATTTTTGAACAATAATTATAAGCTTATGTATAAAAACACAGAGTACGTGTTTCTCACTGAACTTCTCCTAAAAGGCTGGATTAAGTGCAATAAAAAATGAGGTATTTTAGAAGGTACCAAGTAAGACTTCGAGCCACAGTTAAACCTGGCAGGTGGTGCTGATGTCGAGATACTTCAAGGGACCAGCCAAACTATTATAGTTAGTGAAATACCGCCATAGCAAAAGTTGTTCAACATGATGAGCATTTACTAAAGATACATGAAAATTGAAGGTCAGGAATATCTGATATAAGAACAAAATATGACGCAGGACAACGTTTGCCCGGTCAGCTAGTAAGGTATAAAACTTGGAGAAAATGGACGTGGTAAAATGAGATAATTCGTAAAATGTTAAAAGGAAATCCGTTATTATTTTAGGGGTAGGTACCGAGCCCTGGCAAAGCTGTATCTTAGGAACCGAAGTACGATTATGTAAAGTAGTAAGAATGCGAGGGTTGTATTGATCACAATACCGTCTGGCCCTGAAAAAGTTTCTATGTAGTCTGAAATGTGAATGTTGCTGACTACCAAGATGTATGGACATAATTAGGACTTGTTTTGCTCGACTCGAAACTGTGACATTGTATGAATCTATATTAATATTATAAAGCTGAAGAGTTTGTTTGTTTGTTTGTTTGTTTGTTTGTTTGTTTGTTTGTTTGTTTGTTTGTTTGTTTGTTTGTTTGTTTGTTTGTTTGTTTGAACGCGCTAATCTCAGGAACTACAGGAATTTGAAAAATTCTTTTGTTTTGAATAGACCATGTATCGAGGAAACTTATAGGCTAAATAACATCACGCTGCAACTCATAGAAACTTGGTACACAGATAGTTTGCATCCAGGAATAGGACATGAGATAGATTGTATCCTGAATATAGGTTTCCTTGGGATAAATGCAATATATTTTTTAACTACTCTTCCGCGTGCGAAGCCGTGGGCGTCGTCTAGTTGAATTATAACCGTTGTGTAATAAATCTGGAACATAATGTGTGTTCTTAATTCTTAACCTCTATACTTCGTGCTTTTGTTTTGTGATTGTTAGCGATAATATTATGAAATGAGATGCAATATTTTATAATTGTTGATGTGTGTTAAAACAATTCAGTCCAATATAAATGGCTCAGTTATTTTTATGGGAACAGCGTTTTTTATTAATGTTTAGCGTTTTAATTCATTTTTAATTCTAGTCATTTCGTTGGTTTCTTGAGTTACGTCAAAAATATTTCACCAACTAGGTCCAATTACTCCGAGACCATATTCGATCCAACTTTTCAACCCAGTGACAAATACACGTAAACTAGGATTTTATGTAAGTATACCGAATTAATATTAACATATACATGTTAACGAAAATAGCCGTAAATTGACGACGATGTTAGACTAAAACTCAAACAAAATTACCTTAAAACGATCTTCCCGGGCGTAAGTGTTATTCGATAACTTTATAAGCCAATGCGTTTTATCTATCGGATCTGATCGGACCAGTCTCCGTTTTAATCTGATGCTGTTATCTCGCTTTTAGATATTCTAGAAAATGTTACATCTACGAACGGGTCGATTTAGGATACTTCTGATTTAGTTTTCAAGGAAGAGTTAGCAGAATTTACAAACTTTAAATTAGTACCGAGTCGAAGAAAATTTTGATTAATTTTATTAAATTTCGTGTACTATTGCTAAATGGAAAATAATGACAATGTTGATATACCAACTTTTCATAGAATGGAAACATAAGATAACTGTTAGTAGGTACAGAAAATAAAGATAATATATGTTAGATTCAGTTAGCTATTCTCTCTTAAGCTATGTGTTAAAAGATAGTAGCTTAACTATCTTTCTTTAGTTTTAGCGTTATGAATTATAGTTGAATTTTGACCACGAAATAAACCAATCTAGTTCAATGTTTGTAGAGTACATCACAGCGTACGTACTCCCAATTTAAATGATTTCAATAACGCTAGGCATATTAGTCGTTCGTGATCTTCCTATCCCTACTATCAATCAATAGGAGTCGTTTGAGCGAAGTTATTCGAGCGCGCGTCTGTCGGGAATTTATTTTCAAAAGAGAACTCAACGAACGGTTGAAACTGAATGTATCGCTCAGCAACCGCATTTAGAATGTACTGGGACTGATACGAGTGATTGAAAAATTAATGGGACTCTCGCACGGCTCATAAATACATTTTTCTTTTGAGAGTATTTAGTTGGACACGTATTATTTGTCCATTGCTGAGTTTTTCATCGTACGTGTGATTGATTAGATCTGAAGTAGGCAATGTATGACATCTTCTGTACAAAAATAAAGGTTTTAGAATTACAGTCTACGACACTTCTCTAAGAATGACACAAAACTGGAACTTATTGGAAACAAATTCAGGAATTTTGTAAACAATATCAAACGTCGGTGACTGATGAGTTCATAGGTAAAGAAGTTGAACCTATATATCATATACATTTTAACAATTAGGATAAATCACTTGCGAAAAAAAGTTAAAAGAATTTACCAGGTAGACAATAAGTCATACATTTAAACTGAAAGAACTGTACTGAATGTTCTAGTTTCTAAATGATGGAACCATCATCTCAAACAACGAAACTCCAAGATGTAAATGGTTCGTAAGAAAACGGAACGGAAACTCAAAACCCGCAATCAGGTCAAGGGCCGTGCCTACTTGCGATTTTGACGGTCGCCTGCTGATTCATTATTGTCATCGAGTATTTTTTATTGATTTCACAACAATGACAGGATACCTCTGGTATTTATTACGTAGCATGCCAAAAGTAACTCTTTAAAAGGAGATAATAAACTGTTATGCGGTTATAAGTTTAATTAATTATGAAGTTTTGTTTACACTTGAAAAAGATTGCATAAAACCCTAAATGGGTTTCAATGGTTCCTATAATGTGGGGGTAAATAGGCTCTTAACTATAATTATGTTGTGACTATCTTGAACTGTTCAACCTTTAAGATGTGCACGGGAAGACCTAATATGAGGAGTACAGGCCATAGTCCACCTAGCCAAGTGAAGATTGGGAAACTTCAAGCTTGTGAACTTATGGAGAATTCTTGGGTGCGTTTCATCGCCATGTTTTCGTACATAGAAGCAAGTGATAATGACCTAATAGGCACATGCTAGTTACTATCGAAAATTAGAGGCGACTGCTGGATTAAAACTCACATCCTCTTCACTGTTCGGGAACTCAACGTTCAAACCTCTAAGCTATTATTGTAAAAAGAAATAAATCTTTAGGAAATTGTTATTCACGATACCTCTCTTAAACAATAAAGCTACTTTTATATAATTTAATCTTTGACTTTCAGTTCTATGTCAAACTTCTGAAGTTGTTACCGAAATTCTAATCGGAGTTCCGATAAATCTCCATGCGCCATGCAAATTCGTCACCGAAACAACGAGTGAAAGATAGGGGCTGTGCTTTGTTGAATGTAGACATGATACTACAGTTTTCTCAGGGTTGATATCCTAAGTGATTTCAGTCTGCAATTAAAAATGATTGAAATTCATCAAATGTAAGTGCTCTACGTACTAAAACGTGTAAAAAATGACACTTGTGAATATAGTGACTAAACGTTAGTCAAGTTTATTTTTTTATTTGTTTATTCACTGTTTTATTTGGATTATTTCCCTTTTGTGCTCGAATGAGAAATGAGTTTTAATCACGCGCCAAGAGATTGTTTGTTTAGCTTTCTGGTCACAATAAAACATTTGTTTCAACATTTATGCAAAATTTACCCTTGAGGGGTTGAAATAAAGGCGTAGTCGAAAAACAATAAGCGCGAGGAAAGCCGTGGGCGACAGCTAGCTAATATAAAACTGTAAATCGTGGTTAAAGCTACCGGCTGAGCCAAACTTCACGGTCGCTGGTCGCCCGCTCTGCAATCTGCAATACCAAAATCGACTCGGATATTAATCTGTCTGAACGGTTTGTTCGAGTAAATTTGAAGAAGCCTTGATTCCTGAAGCGATTGGGATTCGCTTTGCATAATTACTGTTCGTAAGTTTGTGACCTAGCCCTTGTGAATTCATAATTAGTTACAACTTACAATATATAAGGACTAAGAAGTCGTAGGTAATAAAGGTTCTAACACACAAGCTCCAGAAATAGCATGCTTATTAGCATGTTGAAAATAGGCATACTCTGCAATTATTCACATCTGCTACGCATAGCTAATTTTGAGCGTTTACTTAAATGAATGTTCGCCTTCTTCACTTCCGCACCGCAAGTAGCATGCTCAAAAATCAAACAAATATTGATTGAGCACACTGAAAATAACTATGCTTAATTCGTTGTTATTTCGAAATATGTCCTAAGTAGTGATGGCTTAGTAGCATGCTTCTTGTACTAGTAATGAGCATATACCAGTAGCTTAAAATATTTATGATTACATGACCAGATTTTCATGTATCTTATAGAAAATATGACAGCTAAAGCTCAAACTCTATTTCAAATTAGCTCAAGTGGGTCAAAATGTCTCGCGGTCTAATACACCATTCTACCCGGAAAAGCTTCCTCTTCCTTAGAGTGGCCAAGAAAGATCCTTTAGCCACAATTACAGCTCCCAATCTTTACGACTAATAAAGAGCGCCGCCTGACTTAGGTTTACGGGGCTGTTTTGTAAAGTTAAATTGGATGCCTTAAGGATTTTTTCACAAAACACTCATTTACATAAATCATGTAAGTGGGTCTTTAGTATGCCTAGAGACATTAATTAGTTTAAGTAGTACTTATTAATGACAACAAATCTTTTCTGAAAATAAGCATTGTGATATAGAGTAAACTGTATATTGCGCTTAAAAAATATATTTATACTATTTTTTTTCTTCAGTAATCTTTGAGATACTTCAAGGCGACCAGCCAGTGTTAGAGTTATTGAAACACCGTCATAGCGGAAGTTGTCCAGTTTAATGGGCATTTACTAAAGGTAACTGAAAATTTAAGATCGGGAGTACATGATATGGAAAGCTCATAGCTTAGATTAGGTTAGGTTACTAAAATATATTGAGAACAACGTCTGCCCGGTCTTGTAGTAATATTATGTGATGCAGAAGTGTATTAATAGTCATGATGCAATGTCAACAATACCATTTACTGATATTATTAGATAATAGCAGTTAACATAATGTTACCAATTAATGGACTATTATACTGAATGGTTAGTGCGAGAGTTAACTAGGTATGTAAATTGGATAATTAACTACGTAATCAATTTTAACTACCAGTTATACGATTGACCGACTGATTTAAATATGAGTATCTTTTAACGTTGCCGATATCATTACGGTTTGCATGAAAATTACCTATTATTAATGAAAATGTTACACATTAATATACCCATATTGTTAACAGTACGATATTTATTGACTGTTAATTAAAAGGTTTTAAATTTATAATAAACTACTATTTTATACACATTAAATTTTAAAATTAAAATCACTTTATTATACCACCTATCTTTAATTATTTAAACGATATCATAATTGCGCGTTTTATTTCAAATTGATTAACACTTACTATGCATTAATTAAAAATTTGAACAAAAAAGTGTATGAAATAAAGGATGAAGGAAACAATATCTGTTAAGATCTGTGTCATTAAAGCGATTGTGTAATAAAACGCCACGGATGTTAATAGAAATTATAGGTACGTGATCCATTATTTCATAGTTTTCATTTCAATTTCTTAAAGGTACTTCATCCATTGTGAAAGTATCAGACGTAATAATTTTTTTTTTTTTTAATATTAAGGCAGAAATAGACTAAGCTTAAATTTTTCTTCTCACTTGTTGTGTGTGTTACGTGCTTCGTATCTACGACTCAGGGAATCCTAATGTGTAGTGTTATTTATTTATTACCGTTAGCCACTTCCAATGTTACAATTAACAAAGGTTTTTATAAGTTCCAGGTTAACACAGACTTGGCTAGATGCCAGTGCGGGGATATGATCAGGTTACTGGTAGTTTCCAGTCTCCGAAACTCCTCATAATAATATTTTCTTATGGGCACTTTGGCGGAGGGAACTCGGCATAACCCAGTTATATAACTCTTTCTTCGATGTGAGATACCGAGTTCGATCTATTTAATTGCGTTTTCGTCTTTTGGTTGAAATCGGATCAGAATATAGCGATAAAATGGAAAATGAAATTGATAGGTAAACAAATTTTTACTTCAAGAAGACAGTCATGCTTATATTATTCTTTAGATTTATTTTAAAAATCTAATAAAAACGCGTTTTTAAGGCATAGAGTGTTAAAAAGGTTTCTTATTTCATAATTACACAAACATTTGAATTTTAAATTACCCTAAATTGCGTAGATGTATCAATAAATCCATGTAAATCAAAAAATACTTATAGCACCGAATAAAAATACAAAATTAATTTCGTTGTTTTATCGTCCGATCGGGTAAAAATTTACATTCGACCAATCGAGGCGAAAGCATTCTTTATTGGCGTAAAAAAGAATCAACGAAATCCGTTCACCGCCGCCGGATAAATCGTTCAACATGCGTAAAAAATACAGTCGAATTGCAATTTTTATTCTCTTTTGGAGACGATTGAAAGGAATTGAAATGCGCTCGGAAATTATACAAAAAATACATTGATGCAATGTATTACTTGCCAATTGGTGGGAACGAACATTATGATACATTTATTATTACAATAATGTGATACTTCACAAGATAGATAATATCAATGAAAAATAATAAAAAGGTGTCTCTCGTCAAGGCAATTGCGTGTATCTTTAACAAGTTCCCAGGGATTAGTTTATTATAGGTACCATTAACTTTGTTACGTAACTTTCAAATTCTGACGATAATAGATTACCTTTGTTGAAACTAATAGCTTCCGTTATTAAGCTTTGTTCCGAATAAAGTAATTAAACATAAAAAGTGAATATAACTTCCATTCCATCATGATAATTATATTGTTTGTATGACTATATATGTATATATAAAAAATTATACCTAATAAACGGCGTTGCTATTCATACAAAAGATACAGAGGATGACCGAAAATAAGTTATATATTGCTTGCTATTATTTTTCACACAATTACAGGTAATTAAGGGATGTAAAAAATAAGTATAAAATCTCATTGCACTTAATAAATTTGGTAGCTTACCTGGACAACGCGTTGTTCAGGCAAAAATGAGGAACAAAAATTATGTATTAAGCAACAGATTTTAAAACGAATGTAAAATACCGCGCATTCGGTATTGCAATTACGATGTTGCGATACTGAAATATGGCTGTAAAAACGCTTTTATTGAACTCGTACCACGTTTGTGACATGTGATCAAAGATCCCATATTCTATTTGGGAACGATCTTTTATCAATTGAATTGCAAAATTAATTTAAATGATATAGTAGATCGATTTTTCAATTCAACTACATTAATTATAGTGACGTTTATACAGTATGCATGGATAGAGCCATCTGCTTATGTATTTTTTAGTACTTATCTAGATATTAAAAGCGTATTTTTAGTATGTTTTTTCACCTACAACAATGTACCTACTTTATAAGGCTGTATAAGAGATCAGACGTACTTGGTATAGATATCAATAAGCGCACGTCTGCGACGCAGGTAGAGGCTTTGACTTTTAGCGGCCTACAACATAAATGACCCGACGTAATAAATTACATTGAGTGTGAACGAACGAGTTTTAACGTAAAATTTTAGACCTGTGTTAGATGTTATATAAGTAAAATACAAAAAACATTGTGCTACACTGCTGGACTTGGGTTTCTTCTCGTAAAAGAGAAGGATTAGAGCATATAAACTACACCAGTGTGGAGTGGCGGTTAGTGACCAACCCACGGGTCGGAATGGCTTAACTATGGCTTAACGATTGTCATCTAACGATAACAACCGAGACTGACGGCTTAACGTGCCACCCAAAGCACGGAAATATTTTTTTTTATCACTGACGGTCACCCATCTTCTATCCGACCGCGCTAGCTGTTGATTAACTTCCAACTAGTTGCTTGATTACTAGTTGAGCGATTGCAAACCAGTTTCAGCGAACAACACAGTGCGGTTTATGATTTAGTGGACTTTAACTGTAAAACCATGTAAGAAGTCGAGTAAATCTAGCTAAATCAGGCCAGTAAGTCGAGAAAGGTCGAAAAAGTTTAAAAAGAAAGCTGTGTTGTAATATACATTTCAGCACTGCTACATATTCAATTTCAATTAAACGCTACTTTGGCAAGCTGGCTTATTACTTGGAATTGAGGTTAAAGGGTTCGTACTGGGAATAGGCTCTAGAAGCCAATTTTTTATATAGATACTGTTTGGTTAGGAGTCCCAAGAGTACCTTATGCCAGGTTGTGTAAGCAAACGGGAGTAATAATAAAATGTTTTTTCTTGTTGCTATTTATATACGTAACATACCTACGGTAAATAAATAATGTTTCACTGACGACGATTATTTTAAAAACTGCTACGTTATTCATGGACCGAGTATGTTTTAGAGCCACAATTGAATCCTGTAGGTGGAATCGATGTCGAGATATTTCAAGAGACCAAATAAGCTATTATAGTAATTAAAATGCTGGCATAGCGAGGCCCTACTGTTAATGGTGGTCGTACCACGGGCAAAATATTTTTACCTCGTGATACTACTGGTAGTGCCACCGGTAGTACCACGGGAAATGAACCGAAACTTGTCCAATATAACTGTTGAAGTGTTGAATCTTTATGTAATTAAACATGGTTTTCTCGGAAACAAATACATATTTTATTTTCTTGACATCTTATTTATATTGAAAAATTGTTGAAGTGAGAAAAAATGACAATTCATGAAAAGAAGAAAAAATAAACTAAAACCTCTTTGCTGTTACAATGTGGTAACAATAACGAGTATTTATTTAAACTATATTAAAATTTAAGATCGGGAGTATTTGATGTGAGAAAGTAGGTACTAAGTCTGTTATAAGAGGCAAAATATTATGTTGCTCCTAGGCGTACCAAAATACAATGCGAATTATCATCTTATTCAGGTGTTATACACTGTAAGTTCTACTATCTCGGCCACATCTAAGTTGGGACTTCATAACTTTGAATCAAGTGAGTTGCTTTGTGTTCCTCCTTTGCAGTCAGCGCGTAGCCGTAAAACAGATTTGCTTTGTTATTGTATGTTTCAGAAATTCGTTTCCTTTATGACTGTATGTTTATGAATATGTTTTGCATAATCGAGTTTAGTACGAACCTTGAATGGGAATGGTAAACATGATAAAAAATTGAGTAGTTTGGTAACCGTTATGGTTATTTCTTTCGAGCTCTTCTGAATCCCACCTCATAAGTACGGAACAACTTGAGCAATGAAGAAACGCAAACCGCACAGAATGCGTTTGTACTCGTACGAATGCCACATTATGTTCCGACATAATTACATAATTGAATCTGTCATTTGAAATACATACTGTGATCGCGGTAATGTTAGTATTCCTACTTTTATTAAACAAATTCTTATTTTAAGAGCAACTTCACGTAAATTTTTCCTACAAAAATTATTTGTTATTAGTTTCTGTTGGAATCAACAAAATCCTTTTTGTTTGTATTCGGAACCACAAAGTTAAAAACCTGGAGAAGAATCTCCAAATCTTCAGATTTTAGGTGACTGGAAGGTTTCGAGTTATTTAGGATATTTATCCGACAAAGTCTCTCGAGAAACTATTCGCTGCATACGGGAAAATCCCGGGATCTCGTGTGAACGCAGCAGGTATTTGAGAAAGCCTAAAGCAAAGACTATTTCGCTGTTAAGCGGATTGGTGGATAATACGAAAGTCGGAAGGTCTTACACCGTTTAGAGACATTCATATTCAAACGGAATTTATCTTATTTCGTGTTTAGTACAAACATTTTACGATTCTTAACGTAACAAATTTTAAGCGTAAGGATTGCTTATGTTTTGACATACGATTAGCAATGAAACCAAACTGAATGTAAAGAGATTAGAGATATGTTACAATAAGTGAACTGTTTATTTTTTCATAACATACTGAGTAATAAACCGAATGACCACAGGCGTATTGTAGGACGCGGTTAGTAACAAGCATTATTCCGTACGCGTGCGTCTATATCCTTGTCCCTAAATATGTGGTATTAAATAAAACAATACACCCATAACCTTTATCTGTAGACTAGGTGAAAAGACAAGGTTGTTTTTAAAATTAATGTATATACCAACCTAAGCGACTTTTGTTTTGTGTAAATAATATTTTTGCTGCAATAAAAAGTTCCGTCCCGTTTGAGAACACACAAAGAGAAAATTAATATTATACATACATGCATGCAAAAGTAAGTTTCAGACTGTCTGTGTATTTGTTACGATTCTACACCACCACTGGTTATATTTCGTTGTAATTCAACAAACGGATTGCTTTAATCTACAGAAAGCACATGGAATATATTTTATCTCAATAGCACGACCTCCTGAGACGATTTAGCCGATGTGTTTGAGCGCCTAGTGAAGAATTTTACGCAATCCGCCACGTAGTGTCACAGACATTGGAAGCAAAAATTACTTTCCTAACTTATTCTGCCGAATGATTGTTTCCAAAGCGAAGCGAGGGCGGGTTGCTAGGGTTGATCAATTCCATAGAATAACCTGAAACTACTGGAAAAGTAGTCAGTCATTTACTGACCGTTAATATACGAATCATAATATTTTCACCAGTATCGTGTATATGTATAAAAAGATTGCTTAAAAATTTTACACTGAGTATTTTAACTAAGCACCACTAAGTTAAAATGAGCTGTACCTAAAATTACAGTGGGCTCATCGTAGTCCTACCCTCGCTTTTATTTACCTTTGTCCCAGTGAAGATTAATCACACGCCGAGTGACAAAAGTTTTGCTTTGGTTTTGGAGTAGAATAACTTGGATTTGATGATTATCCGACCCTTAGGTGGATTAAATAAGTTGTTATTTATAGCAAAATCAAAAAACCGGGCAGCTAAAATGTTATTCTTAGGAGAGGTACCAAAAAAAAACCGCAAGGTTTCATGTTGTAAATAAATCGAAAGAATGAATCTTCAAGAAAGACGGAAGAATAAAAAGTACACAAAACGTAGATGACCGTAATACTGACTGGACATTAAGAAATAAAAAATATAAAAAATACAGGACAGACACACGGAGGTTTTTGTCGTCACAGAATAAATATTCACGTTCTGAACTTAAGGGAAGAAAACTGAAATGAAAACATGCACTGAAATGTGCTATAATATAACTGACGACTTATTAATGTTCAATTTAAATGGGTGCCCAACTACAAAGAAAAAATCTTTTTAAGGACCCGAAGTTAAAGGGTGCCAACGCCGTAAGAGATATTTCAATAATAAACCTTTATTCAAATTTTCTTTTTCCATTTTCCTAGACACACAAGATTTCTATGAAAAGAACGACAGGTGTGATTTAGAATGCAAAGAAATTGGGCTTATAATACATCACTAAAAAGCGATTTTGTTAGAGAACAGGATAATGACAATGATGATGATGATAATGACAATGGTGAAAATATTATAAAGAAAAAACTATTTATATATGTTTCAAAACCAATACCCGTTTCCTGAAAAATTGCGCTCTAAAATGTATGAATCGCAAGCAAAACGCAATAGCTAGCAATTGTCACGTTTGAAATATGCTCATAAATCCTTTCAATTTGATACGCAATGTTGCATCAATATTTTCATTGATTTTTTAGTTGATGACTTTATACTCCCTAGAAGACTCCAGCGTTTTTTATATTCAATATAATATGGAGTTACATTATACAATATTGCCAACGGACAAATAAGACGCTTAAAAAGATACCTCATTTGTCAAATCTCTCATCGTCCCAAGACCTGACTGAGGGCGTGTACACAGAATCTATAGCGAGAGAAAAAATATATTTTACCATTTACATCTAAAACGGACTGGGCTTTTTACTGCTAAAACACCAATAACTATTAAAACAATAAGAGACTATAGCGGCTCTTGCGAGTCAATAATTATAAGAATATGTAGGAGGATTATCGCCTTTTTGTAGTGGTAATAGTGGTCAAAATGGCATGGAATACGCTGGCAGTGCGAATTTGAAGCTACAGTTACCGTGAAATTATGAAGCGTTGAACGGTCACCGATTAAGCTAAATGTTTACGGTGGTAACATTATAGGCCTTTGCAATGTGGATCGACGTGGTTAAACAACCACTTGATAATGTGTACTAATAAGTTTATCTACATATTAATACTTGAAAGGTTTTCAATTTCAGACCACATTTTAAGAATGTTGAAAGCACGTTTGAGTTTAAGGTTTGAATTAGTTTACATGGAAACGAAGTACAGTTATAAGTGTTATTATGTCATCCATATATTTACTCATTATGCTTAACTTAACCCAGCATGTACGATCGATTAAAACTGCCGGTCTATAATAGACCGCTAATAATTAGCTTTTGTCTAGTCTAACATCTAAATAAAGACAATACAGTATTAAAATTCATTCAAACAGCCATTTTATTACTATAAACTTTGCTTAAGTAGGAGACATTAAATGGAAATAATTAGGATTAAAAGTACACTCTCGAGTCTCGAGCTGACTTTTATAAAATAAGTTCTAGTTTTAAATAAGCATAAGTAATGATCCGTGTTTAAACTAAAAATTAAGCGAAACAACTGGAAACAAAGGAGCAAAGAGCTATCCACGGTTTCCTGACCATTTGGTCTGATTCCTGAGTTCCTAACCCGGGGTAATTACCCCCACAGGGGTAAACCAGTTATATGAGGAGTAATTCAGGACCTAATTATAAAAAAGATTACAGTAAAAGATTACAAAAAAGGTACTTGTATTGTTTCTCTTGATAACATTTTAATAAATAAAGTGTGGGTAAAATCCGTTTTCCTCATAGGTCACAGGGGTAACGACATAGGTTCGGAAGCGCTGATCTCGTTGATTTAGAGAGCTTGCCGAGTATGGATATTTCAGCTTGACTTCCAGCCCTGACATATTTTTTTAAAAGTAAATATTGATGAACATTGCAATTATTTTTGCAGCGATAATTTTGCATTGGACTATACTTCTACGTTACATGCAACAGACGTAAGTCCTCAAAAGTTAAAGTGAATAGCGAATAAAGTTAAAGTCGGTTTCTTAAGTAATTTAATCGTACTTAAGACTTTTTTCCGTTAATGTAGATGCCCTCAAGAGAACAACGAACATTGGTATCAGATGGCTCGATCGTTTTAAGTGGCGGCCAACATTTCTGTTGACCTAGAAAGATTGATAGATGATGCTCTTAAGAACTTACTTCGATGGTAATGGTATAACTTTAAGTAGTGTTTAGAAGGTGACAGCTATTTACATAATGACTATGTTTCTTACTTTCCAATCATTATTAGTACAGCATCGTAACTTGATACTCTGAATTAGACTTTATGGTGACAACATCACGTAGATTTGCAAAAAAAATGATATAGCTGTATCAGCTGTGTATTTAGGTCAATGGACGCGGCTGCATGTTGTATGTGAATATGCTTATATTACAGGCACAGATACAGGTAATTTTTTTTAATACAATGTTTTTGTTTATTTATTTACGACGTAAAATAATTTCAAAATGGCTACGCTGGCCTCTCCACCACGCGCGATTTTTTTTCTGTTCTCATTTAATGTTATTAATTCTTCGATGCTTTAGCTAGCTTTAGTGGTATAATTTAATTTTAGATATGGACAACATATTCGAAACTACAACGCCAAACTGTATCTCCCGATTTGGTTATCATTTGATTTTTAGGATTGCTCCCTTTAAAGACAAATTATCTCCATGTCAAAAATATGCATTTAAAACTTATAATACGTACGATTGTATTTCATAGAGTATACAAACGATACTTTGATTATAGGTACGAGTATTACTGGCAATATAATTTGAATTCAATTCTTGTGCTATTTGACGTTGTCAACGTCTTTTAAATTATAGTTCATTTCAGTGTCTTCGCTATTTTTAACTGCAATACAGCAAAATGCATTATATTATTGAAGTAAATGACTATAAAGACATGTAACTAGAGGGCTTTGCGAACTACAATCGTCTTCGCTGTCTATCTTTCCGTAATTTTCTTCCTCGAAATTGTTATGAATTTATTATTATCGAGCCGATAGCTTAATTGAGTAGAAGTAGGGTAACTTGACAATTGAAGACATTTTAATATCAGGATTTTTTATATAGCATCGGACGTTCTGCGAAATGGTAATAGCTCAGTCGAGTCACTATTGTTTTAGAAAACCTAGAACCTACAATATAACCGTTGGGCTTGATTGTAGCCATATTTTAGTGTTATAAATAATTTGTTAAGCGTATTTGGTAAAGTTATTTAGAGAGCCCATGCTATACCTTTGCAAACATGTAGGTATGTCATTGGATTTAGGTCAACGGGTGCATTCATCGAAAGTTGGTTTCCTCTGAAGCTGGTGAACATACTTGTTGCTCGAGGACTTGGAAGGGGTCACAATGAAGTGACCGTAAAATCAACAAGAATCAAGTACTGTCGTGGCCCTCTCGTGCCAAAAACGCTATCTACGATCTTTTAAAATTCATACTTCGTAGAGCCATTCGTTATTCAAAAACAGATTTGTCATCCAGGAGAGAGTTAGTATTCAATTCAATGGAACAATGAAAATACTGTCACCGAAAACAGTACAACTATTCGAATGAAATGTTAAATAAAATCAATAGAGATATATTAATACGTGGATGGTTCAACTTTAAAGAAGTGTATATTGCAAATTTGTATATAAAATTGCAAAACAAATAAATTTAATTTAGAAAATAAAACATGCATTACGAGTATGTATATTCTTATTTTACATACAATACATTTGATACACAGCAACGTTCCACATACACACGTCAGAGAAAACGGAAGAGCCCGTTGAAAGAGTTTGAAGTCACCAACAACACAACTGACAACTGGGGATATTGAACACGTCTATACTTTGTCATAATAAAGTAACATTCGACCACTGAATAGGTTGCTCGTAAATTATATTAACTTGTTCTCAAGAGTATTTCTTTCCTAAATTACATTTGTGAGTTTTATTTAAATTCGAGTAGCTTTTTTATTGTGTTTTATATTTCTCTCAATAGTTTGAGAAAGCCATATAAAAGGAAATCGGATTTTGCCGATTAAAAAGTCAACGGTATTAAAGAAAAGAAAGACTTCAATCGACTCCGACACTTTTGTCCGCGCCTTGCCAATCGCCATTGTGTCTTGTTTATTGTGCTATAATTTTGAATATCGATATTACAAAATTAAATGGCGTTATCAAACTTGTTCGTCTGTGAAGAGAAATACAAAAGCACAACGTGTGCTCAGAAAATCCTGTAACTACAAAACTTACAGTTCATTAAATAAAGTTACTTTAAACGCAATTAAATTTACTGCACATCCAGCAGTTGTAAATGAAATCCAGAACTGCGGTTAACATTCGCCGTAATTAATTTTTCAATGTGATAAAATTTAATTACAATACTTTATATTAAGTACCTACACGTACTTGTAATAAAAGTTGCGTCAGAATTCAGAGTGAGTATTGTCGTACTTTTCGACACAGAAAACGAATTGAGGGAACTGTACCTATCTGTATAATTTTCTTCCCTAAAGCACTATGGCGCAGTCAAAACCAGAACCCAATGAACGACATGTATGATAACTATTCCGCCATACAGGTTGTTAACATGTCAAGCTTTCGGCACGTACATTCCCTGCTTCTATAAATTAAACCCTGAAAGCTAAGTTATCAACACTGTACAAACAGATACACCTAGTCAGTGGCTAGGACAACATGAATATACAATTGCCATTAAGGTTGTATTTAGTCGGACTCATAAATAATTACTGGACAGTAATTACATTCTGTTGCATTTATACACAAAGTAGCCATTAAGAGCTCACTTCGGTGGTATCAAAAGCCGTAAATAAATGGTGGATTTGGTTAGTAGTCGTTAAGCTTTATCGGAGGAGTTTAGGTGGCATAATATATTATGACATTCAGGTTGGTCCGATAATGTTTTACGCCAGTTACTAATTTTTTCGTGCAATGGTGAAAAGTAAATAATTTCACTTTGATCTTTACCACTTTATAGGTAGTAATCATGGATATTTTTCGTTTGTTTGAGCAAAGTAAAACATACTTTGTTTTGAGCGTAAAACACACACTTAAGTTCAATAATATGTACGCTCCATTATTGCAGCGCGATCTTTTGTAAAAACATCGTCATCATACATTGGTATGTCACTGAAAGTGAATGCAGAAGCTGTAAAATTAAGTATTACGTAAATAAAGCTTAGTTTTTCACGTTGTCGCTGCGATCCGGTGCAGCGGCGCGGCTCCGCGGCGGGCGTACCGATTTCAAAGCATTCTTCCCGACAAGCATAGCTATCGAACTTTGATCCGCTCTAAAAAGTAGAGCAGCGATTTTAAAAGTTGGTTAAACTATTTTACCGGAGAAGATATCGAATAAATTGTTTTTATTTAAAAATGGAGGAAAAGTTTTTTGCAGTCATTTTTTTGTAATAGAACGTATTTTGATATCAGTTTACGAGTATCTTTATAACTATGAATTGGAATTTATTTACTATCATGGAGACAATGGTATCATAATGGTAACAACTAACGTAACGTAACAATGGACTTGTTACGTATCCTCTGTAACAGAAAATTGGTCAGCATTTTTGTCTGTAACGTCGACCATTTTTCTACGAACCGCGTTCAATGTTAAACTCGGTCCATCAATTAGGATTGGAACAAGCCTAGCTAAGATCGCTTCAAACCAGATTTTAAGTTTTACCAACAGTACTGTATTGTTTGTAGGAGCACACTAAAGCTTTGATGAGTCCCATGGACCCCAGAAAACCGTAGAAATTGATGAATGCTATTGCAATTTAAGACCCGTCTAAAGTTTCAGCTGCAGTAGTGATTTAAAATAGGCATTGTTTGCAGACTTTTTAGTCGGTCTCTCTGTTTTCGTTTCCAGCAAGTTGGCTGTATTCACGAAACTGTCTGCTTTTCACGAAAAACTTTTCAACAAATTATTTCTACCTGTTTTGACTACTTTTAGCATAATGCGGTAAATTTACTTCCTCTTATTTAACTGTTTTTTATTCTTATATGTATCTGATATTGCCATTGTATTTTGCATAAAGACTCTATCACAATAGAGTTCTGCAGATTGTTTGATGGACTATCAAATACTAAAACATATTTTCCTACTTTCATATCCAAACACACATAGTTCAGTCAGTCAACATTAAAGAGTCGCAAGCACTATAAATATTCGCAGTGTAAAAGTACTTCATAACCCTCTCATCAAGACAGCAGCGGATTACACCGATCCCGCCTTGACGGGTCACCAGATTCGTAGACCGAGAAACATACTTTCCTTGGCCCTGGAGAACCTTTCATCGGCTTTCCAGAATGGCAAATAGCTACTTAAGTAGGGACAGTCTTCTTTTAATTTTAATGTAATCGAAGCGTATGCTCCCTAGGGATCGCCGCTAGCACCTCGTCTTTCCACCGAGGTCGCGTCCGATGAAGACTGAGAGGCCATCAGGCCATAGTCATGTGGGGTTGTTTTGGTCAGTAGGTGTCCCCTTCAGGGGTCAGTCTGACATAACTTTACCGGCTGGATCTGGTATCGTAAACTTCGAGTGTTTTTTCTCACGTCTCCCGGATGCAATAAAAATAAAGTGCTACGTACCATTAAAAGGTACTTAACGCAACCTTAATTGTCACTAAAACCATTAATACTATTATAATAATAATGACTGTATCAGCTAAGATTTGTTTTAAAAAACCACAAAATTAAATAAACGGGACTAACATATTACATTGTACACAATTAGTGCCGCGACATGAGCGCAAATTTTCGTAACACTTACTGCATTTTCATTATAATTTTTACGTGCCCTTAAGTATTTTATCTTCCAACTAAATTCTATTTAAGTTCAGCGTTGTAGGAGAAATAGGTTGAGTGCGGCCTCGGTGGAAAAACGCGGCATTCTGGCACGTAATTAAACAGACCGACAATAGATTTCCACGCATGTAACCCGTAGTAGATTTTAAATTAAGTTGAATGTTCTGTACCAGATTGTTCTATGTAATTCTAAAGTAACATTAAAATTTGTAACTTAAATATGAAAACTCATAGCTCTCATTGTAAGTTGAAATTCAATTTATATAACGGTTGTGCATAAATAAACATTTTTGTATCGTGATATTGATACACTCTGTCAGCAGTCAGAAGTTGAATTTGGAAGGTTTAGCAGGTGTAGCTGTCTTAATTTTGTAGAAAGTTGACCTTTTTTATACAAAATGACCTTCCAATATTATTAGTTACCGACGATTTTGTGGATGTTCGAAGTACAGTATATAAAAATTGAATTTAAATATATTGTACGTGATGTCAGATGCATCATAACAAAGTAATTGTATAGACGGACTGTTTCAAGCAGCCGGCGAGCGGCAGCAATATGAATCCGTTGCTAGAGGTTCGACCATTATACATGAGCAGATTGAGGAAGATTGGTATGTGAAGTGTTAGAGTAATACTCGCACACACCTATTGCAGTAGTCTACCGCCAATCTTAGATAAGTACCTACGCACAAGATTCTCACTTCAATGCTTTTCAAAGGCACGATCGAATTTGAAAAGTGTTCGTAGCTGATTTCGGCAGCAACAAAAAGACTAACAAAGCATTCAATCCTGACAAAGCAATTTTGTGAATGACGTCGGCGCGAAGCTAGACCGGCATTCCTTTGTGTTGTTGTTTTCAAAAGCAATATTTGTCCAGTTGATAGTTTTATTGCGGTATCACTTTTATATACGACACGACAGAACATCCAGCGCATGTAATTTATGTCACCAGCAGCGGTGTCCTTATAATGCGCTGATTGAGATTCCACTTCTCATTCGAGCGTCATTTTAGAATTCCACCGCATCTCGGGTTGCTGGAATAGATAATTATGTACCTACTTACTTGTATTTTAGAAATAACTTTATAGTCTTCGGATAACCCAGGTACGCTACGTTTAATCCAAATGAATGTATCTAACTAAATACTTTTCTAAAGCAATCAAAATAACGAGTGAAAACTTAGTAAGAAGCACAAACGTCGTTATTGGTAAGTAGATTAATTCTAATAATATCAATTCTAAAAATTAAACATTTAGGTTAAATGTTTTATAAAAAAAATTCAATCGTTCTGTGTTTTCAATAATGACCTTAATAACTTATCATAAAATACTTTTAATTCCTATGCAAACATAATTGTTAAAAGTATGTTACATTTGACGTGACCTCAAAATATGGGTGAGAAGATTGATGACAGTTTAGGAATTGAAGGTGTGTTTGAACCGCAGTATTTAGCGATCGATAATTTCTGACTACTACGATATTACAAATGGTTTACTTGTGCATACTGACATACTTTATTCATGGAATTTTGTTTGGTCAATACTTTACATTTAGCGTATTCATTGGATATTTTTTTTCCATTTTCTTATATCTATGACGTTACTAAAGTTATTCGTTGCCTAATCCTATCTATTGATTTATACACTTAGTTTAAAATGTTGGTGTATTAATGTGTTTATAAACACTTTCAGTAGGTATTAACTATGAAGGTCTTAAAGGGTAAACTATTCTATTAGACGAGCGAGGGATTCAGACCGCGAAGGGTAAACAGAGGAGGAGGGGGGAGTAAGAGCATTGTCCATAACTCTCTAATTATGCGGAATCACGCGTCGTTTTCTTTACTGCCTACACTATTCGCAATCCGCAGTAGATTCTTGACAATAGAATTCATCGGATTATGCCTTGACAATGAAAAGTTCTTCATTTGAAGAAGATAGAAGTGGAGTATTTTTATGAAAACGGACGAGACAGTGTTCATACGACGATAGTGTCGTCTATGACGTCAAGCAGAAGAAACAGAATTTTAGAGAACGAATCTGTCTATAAGAGAAAATAATAATTTGAAGTTTTGTTTTAGGCAACGTAATGGCCAAAAATATAAAATAAGATGTGATAAGAAATCATCTTAATGGATGAGTTTGTGTTATAGTTGGATAATATCAAATGTATAGATAGTACACATAATAAGTAGATAGGCATAAAACCACATGTCAAAAGCGACAAATACCTATAAAAGAGTAAATTCCGTGTGTAGTTTAAAAAGGGTTGATACGATTTTCCGATCGATAAGGACTAAATTATGATTATTGTCACTGACGTGAGAATTGGGGCTGTTATCGATTCTTGGTTACGTGACATGTAACTTTGTGTACGACAGTGCCATAAATAATGCAGGGTGGCCTATTAATAGATTGTTTCATGTATCGGTATGAAAGGGTTTCAAACCTCTATCAAATGTATATAACGAGGCATAAATCATTATTTTATATGGACATTTATTTTAAAAATATCTTAGTAAATGTAATGTAACGTACTTGTTCTTTGGTAAATGAATAATAATAATTGAATACTGGCGATATTTAAAATACCTAGGTACATAATTAACGGTATATTTAAGAAGGTAGCCTTGTAGATACGAATCTCTAAATGAGTTAGAAGGATGCGTTTTGAGCGTAATGACCATATTTAACTTGGCATTTTCTACAATTCAAACAACTTGACCGATTTAATATTATATATAACATAATATTACAGATAAATAAAGTGTCGTCGATGTTGTCTTCTGGGAGTCATAAAGATTATTATAATTTTTTAATAAGTTGCCTCCTCTTTAAATTATTAGTAGCCGAGTTTATTTTTCTCTTAATGTCGTCGAGTTTGGTAACTGTCTATACCACAGTAATTATGTACATTTCTTTGTAAGAATTAAAACTTACAAGCAACTAACAAATAACAAATACAAAACGATGTAATTGAACGTTACGCGCCCGCTTCAATTTGGAAAAACCTACGTTCGTGTATATCGATTTACATGTAGTAGTCATTCGGTTCAAATTATTTAGAACATTGTCTAAGTGTTAGAATAAATTGTGTATTACAGTTAATATTATAATTAACAGTTAACTTTCTGTTAATACAATCAAAATTATAAAGGTAATCCACCTTGAAATAGCTTCAAATTGAAAGGTGTAAAAATAAAGAAATTTTCGCTCTCATTTTTTTTTAATTTGGCAAGCATGTTAAGGGGTATACAAACTTAGGTTGACCACTAACTCTTCTACCAACCCACACTGGAGCAATGTGGTGGAGAATGCTCTAGGCCTCCTCAGTAATGAGGAGGGACTCGTGCCCTGTAATGGGCCATTGAAAGTTGGAGGCCAACTAATAATAACCAGGCCAAAGCTTAGCGTGTACTCTGAAGCTTTCAAAACATTTTAAATTCGGCGGAATTTTCGTTCCTTTTTATTTTGGATCAGCGTAAGCCGTCGCACTATAAACGCTTTTTAATTGTCTCGCAAAATTATCTACTCTGGCTGGGATAGGGACTCATTTAAGTAGGGAGGGTAAACTAATGATCGTCGAGTAATCGCTCGTAAATAATAACGATAATTATAAAAGATACAATAAATCTTGCTAATAAACAATTGCCTGTCGATTGATCATAACTTATTGCAATTAAGTCGGCGAAATTAATTTGCGAAAATTTTGCTTAATTTACGACGCGAATTTTAGCAAAATATTGAAAAGGTGCTAAATGTTGTAAATACTTCAATTAATACATTGTCGACGAAAATAATAACAGATGCTTTTTAAAATCGGTCCATCGGTTTATAATATACATGATGTTATACGCTACGCATATCAAATAAATGATACGAGTAACTCAATTTTGTATTTTAAATTAGCCGTTACCAAGATTTGTAATCGCAAAAATACCATTTTGATTTCACCCGTTTAATTAATGAGGATTAATTTAGTAATGTTATGTGACGTATTTATTGATCGTTACAGTATTACCACGGTGAACATTAGCTGGTACTTCGCTACTGAAGGCGGGCGCCCACACATGCACGCTTGTGTGAGTTAGCTGTAATTACAAACCACATGTGTGAACAAATCGGTTCAGACATTCGTTGTAAAGCGCGAATAAACTTTATAAGTTAGTTGTTCATTTCAAATGGGGAAATCTAATCCGCGGTTTTGTTATAGAATTATTACTGACATTAGTATTCTATGTGCAAAATGGTAATTACTAAGGTATACCTATTACTTACTACAGTTAAAACGTGAAGCAAAAACTTTGCACCCCTTTTTACGAAAATTGCGCAGATGGAGGAGTATGAAATTTGGCACAGAGTAACATACCATGTATATAATGTAGGTATTAGGTACATTTAATTTAGGAAATACAGCAAATTACACACTACCATACTATGTTTGGTACATAGACATGTCAAGCACACGTCAGTTGAAGGCCCTTATCACAGTCAATTGACGTTGTTATTGTTAATTGCTTACCAGTGATAATGAACGAGTCTAAAGTTTTTTCGACGTGATGAGTTATAGTCCAAATTCATCTGCAAATGTCTCTACTGTTATTTAAAAAGCTATAACTTCTACTTTCTCATTTGGACTATAACTGAAATCGATTCCATATCTAAATTATAAGTAACTGAAACTGGGTAGGTACTTCATAAAAAATTCATGTTACCTTATTATATCGTTCGAGCTGGCTTTTAACGGTAAATTGAATAATTGGTTGCTACTAACTTGGGTCTATTACTAATTAAGTAATTAGGTATAATAATACTTAATTGTTCACGATTGGAACAATGATAAATTAAGCTTTGTATTATGTATATTTATGTACTAAATCGAAGCAAGAACCGTTTATTAGTAGGTACCTACGCTATAATTTGGTATTTTTACCAATCCGCTTATTAACCGTCGAAGACTTATAACTGCTTATTATACCTTGTAAGTATCTTAACGAAGACGAAAAATTCTAGTACCTACTTCAGCATTTTCAATGTATTCTCTAGTAATCCGCTTAAGAGCCCCCGAAGTTTCGGAGCTGTGTGAAAAGTAATAAATAAATACTTAGAGTCCCGAAGCTTCACTTTCTTGGGTGATCGTCAGTCCTGGATTTTACCGTTAGATATCAGTCGTTATGCTAAGGTCATAGAATCTCCAATACTAAGTTAGTTCACAAAGTATTTCACTAATTCAATTATGAGACGAAACTTGCGCCCTGTAAGGGCAAAAATTTAACAAAAATTGTCCTTTTTCATTTATCACAAAATATTTCAAGATACACATTTGACCCCGTTACAGTTTTGTTTAGTCTTGTGAACCGGCTCTGCAGTCAAAATTCAACCATAACTCATTATGTCAAACAATGGGCTTCTGCCTCGTTCGATATCCCTGGTTGTCAACGTCAACTGCCTATCAATGCCTGCCGACTGACAGGGTAGTTAGTGAGCGCCGTATTATTTCCTGAAATTTTCGACACTTCTTCTCTATGTAAACTATAACTATTCCAAGTCTACAACTCTACATGCCTACACTAAACTTAAGTGCCTAGTAAAAACTTCACATTCTTCATTTATTTAAGTAAGTTAATGAATAAAATCCTCTAATCAGTAATTAACATTTAAAGTTGAAATGAAATCGCTCTCTTCGTGAACGTTAACCTCAGTAGCTCGCTGGAATAAAGGAACAATAGTACTAATTGTCGAGTCGAAACATTTCATCGTTGAATGTGTTGTGATTTTATCGGGCAGGTGCAATGGAGGGCGGAGCGAAGTGCACTAGCTTGAAACAGCTTAGAATCAAACGGGCATTTCTTATTTAATCCGTAATTCTGTTGGTTGAATTAGCAGGAAATTTAATGTTCTCGTCCAAGCTTTAAATGTATATTGCGAGTAGTGAAGCATACGGATAAACTTATTATTGCTTTATTTTGAATAAAATACATTTCTCTTATTTGCCTTTATATAAACACCCAATAAGGCTTTCTAACGAAAACTTTAGGAGATAAAAGTGTTCGTGAACCAATTTAGTAGCACATACGTGAAATTCAACATGAAACCGATTCCAATAAAATTGGCATTCACATTAGACATATTAGATGTGGGGCATCCACAATGTGGCTCAACTTTAACCTCGTGTTATTTGAATCTGTGATTACACTAAAAGCACTGTAATTATACAATATCGGATGGCTGTTGAGGGAAGATATATAACGTATAACTCGCAACCTCTAGCTTCAGGCATCCTTCGAAGATTTTGTCTTGAAATTGTAGCGTAATTGGTATACTCTGCACGCAATTAGAGCTCACTTTTTGAAGTGCCTGTCGTTGAAAATACTTGAAGTATTGTAATATCCATTTCTTTTTTACTTTTTACTTGTTAAGGATTACCTCATCCATAAGTTTCTAATGCTACCCCGAGGCTTCCATGACTTGGTAATCATGCCTGCAGTTACTGTTATAAGTTAATCATCTTTTTATAAAAAAACTAGCAAACGTGTTTTTTTTAATTGTAATCCCTCTATGTGGCTGACTGATTTAGTTTATGATTATATTTAACAAGAAATGACTTTCTTTATAACCACAATTGGTGTCCGTAAGTGTTGTTATCTAGATACTTTAAGTAAATGATGAGCATTTACTAGAGTTACATGATAATTGGGAATCTGGAGTACGTAATATGCGATACACTTATGCACGTCAAACATTTTTTTGAATCTACCCCCATTTCGTAAAGGTGCTTAATATGGAGGAGAAGAAAGGGAAAAGAAAATCCTCCGCATAATTAAAAGAGTTAATAAATGTTGCAGAACAACGTCTGTCTGGTGTTCCAGTAGATTTATGTTCCCTGGCTTCAAAGATGATAAACGCTACTAACTAAAAGTGTTTGCGAAACTTCACTTTGAATGAATCGCAGATGAGACTTAACTGGACAAAACTTTTAAAGAAACAGTTTTGAGATTTTTACTAAAAAAATTAATATAATTTACTTGCGTTCCGTGTAAATTGTAGGAGAGTGGAAAAGTTCCTTCTAAGAGATGATGAAGGGAGTTGATTAAGAAATTTACTGAACGCTACTAAAATTAACACGCGATCCTTTTTTACATTCAATTTCAAAAGCGTGGTGTCGAATTGAAGCCATGATTTGCTGGTATTCTTTCAAAATTTATCTTATGTTTTTACTGGCAGAATAGAATAGACCCGGCGAACCTAACGTAAAAGTTCTGTAAAAAAAAGAAATTTCCATATTCTTCTTTAAAATAAACAATTCCTTAACCTCAAGAATATTAACAAAATGTGAAAATGCCGTAACAGTAAGATAATGGACAATAGTTACGAGTATAATGTCGAAGTCTATGAAACATTAAAGTACTATCGCATACACTCCGAAGATGTAATATTTCTAAAGATGTATTTAATAAATGGCGAATATGAGATGCGACGGAAACGCAGAGATTCAAAGCGGCTCTAAGATATTACAGTTTGTATGCCCCGAATGTTTGTGTGCTTGAGTATACTGAAAGCGGATTATCGTGGTACCCCTGCTCTGAGAGGCCACGCAATTTTGAGAAAAATGGAGCGTCCCCATTCATGATTAATAATAGTTGTAATCCGTTGCTATTATACATTATAATACCTAACTTAAAGCAGTTATTAAACCAGTACATATTTCACTTGACGAGAAAATGGAAAATTCATTCAAATAGATAAACTTGCGCATTTACTCGTATAATAATATACTTAGTATGGGTACGAATATAAAATAGATATTATACTTAGGTACTTATAGTGAGCTGTAGGTGTGGGAATAACAAGGTAAATTTTTATATCATGTATTTTAATTGTCTTAATGTAAACATCAATGTCACAAAAGTTAAAATTACAATCGTCGCCAAAATGTAAAGAGAAAATGAAGTGGTCGCTACTAGTAAATACTACTGAATTCGGACTTTCGTCGTATAAAGATAACGTAAATTCTAATTTCTAATTAGAATTTTTCACTACTCTGTCAACGTTAAAATTTTCATTGAATTAGGTACATACAACTGCAATGTACCTATACTGTAGAAGTTGGGCCTCTGGTGTGTTTACTAGGTATTATTATATTTCTACAAAGCGCTCTTAAAGTGACACTTACTATCTATAAATCTTTCTAGTACATGGATATTGTTCTCATAAAAAAAAATCTTGCCGCATCTTGGAAACGTACCAGCCGCCTTGTTACTATTGTCATTAATCATCATAGTATGAAGTTTAAATTTAACAATACTAACGATTCACACAATTTGTTATTATTCAAGCAAATGTTTTAAATGCAGAATAAAAGTGGCAAAATTTTCGCCTATGTCATTTAGTCATAACATAGAAATTTCCTTTTTTACTGGTAAAGAATTAGAAAAACAACAAACAAACAAAACAAACTTCTTTATATAACTACGGATAATTCATTTAAAGCAAAAGTTATACAACAATTCGCAGACGAATTCGTCACGTGGACTTTAATATATCCAGCCAACAATTTCTGTAAACATTCGCTTTAAAACAGCGATAATATTTCAGGGTATCTCAAGGCTCTGGAATGATGCCCTAAGGTCGCTTTTGGAATCGTTCCAGCTATAAGGGTTCCGCATAGAAAAATGTGACGCCATAGGAAAGAAGTGCATTAGATATGCCTGATACAGACTGCACCTGTGTTTCTCGCCTTTGAATAGTAGGTAAATAGTGCTGTTTATTGTTAATAGATTAGTTAGTTATTACAGTAAACAGTCAAATGTCTCTTTAATATGACGAAACGTCATGATATTTCAAAACTTTGACAGATAAAAAAAGGACTCAGTTCTTTTGATGTTTCTAATAATTTTAAAACCCATAATTTTTAATCGTTTTCTTAAAATCTTATAATAGATTAAGTTGACGATTCAAATATTCGGAGCTTGGTTACTTAATGAGTACTCGCTGAAATGTAAAAATTGGGACAATAGCTTGAGCCCTACAAAGTAGGCAAAATACCACTAGTAACCCACCCAACTCGCGTCAAAAACTACGTCGAAGTTGCTCAACTCGGTCAATCATTCACGATAAAAGCCGTCGGGTTATGAGCGCTTCTCGAGTACCTATACCTACATTCATATAATAATAATATACCATTCGTACACATGCTCTAGCGTTGAAGGTCGTAGGCATAATCTACGTTTGTAAGATGAATTGCAAATACGAGTCCTATAATATCTACGGTCGCACTGACAAGATATGTTAATGACGCTGTTGATTTAACAAAACACGAGAGAAAATTAAACCTACGCAGTTAATAGTAAAAGATTGTTATGTAGGTACCATCCTATACTAAAATAAAATATTGGGAACTCAACCCAGCAATGTATTTTCATTCTCCACAATGAGAATCGCATTACCTTCTCTAATCCCAAGCTAACACTCTCACAACACATAAATTTATTCAAAGTGAATTAACTCAAAACAACTCTAAACCACGTCATTTGGTGACAGTGTCGTAGGAGTCAATTAAATTCCAGCGTATCTTTGAATAAAATACTTATTGAACTTAGTATTTTTATTTAATCAAATCTAAAGTAGCCTTAATAATTTATCTTAATACGATCACGTTATCTTATTTGAGGCCAAATTGAACTGAAATTCAAAGTTACAACAAATGCCAATGCAACCAAGTACAGCATTATTAAAGTGTTAATACTTAACATAAAATAGCCACGTATTTTTGTCACGTAAAATCGTCTTGATCGTATATACATACGTACTGTACTGTATCACAACTTGTCACCACTAATAACTTAATTGGTTCACCATTTCACCGGGTCCGCTGTTGAGTACTTTTTATGTAACGATTTATATTACACATTAACATTGATATGAGGGGTGAAATCTGCCACACTTTGTTATAATACTGTTTATGATCCAATTCTATTGCGACTGTATGACGTTCAGACGTGCCATTGTTTATGGATCGCGCAAGCGTGTTTTATTAGATTCTTAGCTCTATGTATATATTAGTAGATTCCAATTGTAAACTCATGGAAGCTTTCAGGTCGCGTAAGAATTTTCGTAAGAGCGTCCGGCACTTGGGTCGATCTTTAATCCCTTGACTGATTCCCACTAGACGCTTCAGTCCTCTTCAATTATGACCGATTCACGAGAGTCTAGCGCGCAGTTAACCCTTGATGGATTGAAACCAATAGTTGACACAGTTTGTACAAATAAAATTAACAAGTTCTTTGATTCCAAATTCGAATCGTTTTTCATATGCATATCAATGATATGATTATGCATAACATATTTTTAGGCAACTACGAGTACCATTTCGTAAGTGTTTTGAAATAAAAAAGATGTTGACAAAAACTCCTCAGAGCTATACGAATAATGTGAACACATTGATATGAAGAAATGTTATAATCACTTCCATGCTTATTGATTCACGCCATTTATCTCTGATTACGTCATTATGTAGCAGTAAAATGAAATGGAGCTAACAGTGAAGTTGGCACAGAGACAAAATAAAACAACAGTTCCAAGTGAGCGACATTTTAGTGTTTTCAGTAGAGCACGATTCGTGGTGCCGATTCGCCGTAAAAATCCTATTATCCTCGTAAAATTGTCAATTGACATAATGTAGTTCGGCCTACTGACATAATTTATAGCTGTTAATGGGACAGCTTATGAAGCAAGGCCTTAAGTTTTAGTTCCGGGATAGACTGTGCCATATAATAACGGTCACTTAATAACTATACATTAGTGAAATTGCGTCAGAAGTGTCATTATTGTGTGCAATTATACCTATTATGTACAGACGATGTAACATAAACGGTTGATTTCCCACGCGCTTCTAGCTTAATCCCGCAGCCATATGCCAAATTTCATGAAATTACCAAACTGGCAGCGCAGACACAACAGAAATACAGAGGCCTGATTTATTATCATTATGCTCAGAGAATGTTGCTTAGAGTGTAATCAGTGGCGGCTACATTAGGCAATGCGTTCACGTGTCTTAATGAAATGTTAATGAATAAAATGTTTGCTCAAAGACATCGCGGTGGTACAAGTTTCTATGCTGGACTACCGATTAAATAGGTTCTTAAGGCTGAGATTTGAATGACTATAAGTTGTTTTCAGTCTGCTTGTAATGTTCTTGTTTCTGAGTCACATTTACTACAATATATTTTAATGTTTTTTATACTTGTTATACGTATGGGATGAGGTCTTCTTTCTCTAGCATTTTCAATAAATTGAAGGTCAAAACGAAAGCGAGTGAATGTTTGCAATTAAAAATAATGATGTCTATAAAAATATTGATTACAGAGCTCATCGTGGACATTAAGAGATACCAGAACCAAGGTCTTTGCTTCATTTTCATACAAAGTTTCCATTTCATATCTATGGTTTTATTCCTTGAGTCTTTAGCAGTGTTCATTATTCCTGCCACTGAAAGCACTTTTACGGCGCAGTAACCTTATTATATCCATTAATGATTATCCATTGTAAGATTATTTCAAGAAAATATGATGACAATAATTTATTTAAAGTGGCTGTTTAATGATACAGACGTTTGTGGACGATAGAATAGTATTTGATTTGCTTGATACGTAGGTACGCATAGACAGACGTACGGAGACTGTTATTTTGTTCAGCCTAATAGTTTAGCTTTCGTTAAGCCTAATTTTCACCACAAGAGGGTAATGAGCGGGAAATGGCTGATTGGATCCGACGCATTTAAATAAAACCAGCAACCCTCCTTCGCTTCGCTTCGGGAATCACGCATACTATAGAACACGTTACAAGAGTGTTTTTAAAAGACAATCTTTGCGTCTGCGATCGTATTGCATGGCATTATTCATTAGGCGCTCACACATTTACACGTACAAATCATCGTAGATCGCAAATTTCCGTAGTAGGAGCAAGTACATTTCAATTGTTAAAAAAAATTAGACAGGTCTTCGGTATACGTTTACTCAAATGACCTATGACTTCAAAAGTAGTTTTCATCCTAATAAAAGGACCTCGTTCGTAACAATCTTTTCAGGAGGCTAAGTTTGGATACTAGATATCTTAAAGTATAAAAATTCGGAGCTGTCAACTACTTCGCGCTACAAATATACCTCATAATTTATGGAAGTGTGGAGGTCGGTAGCGCTGAAAGGTTTCGTTTTGCTATTCCAATATCTTAGAATGGAAGCAAACAATTGCAATCTACGACGGTGAGACAAATCGCAAATAAAAGTACTTTGAGTGTGTTGAGTGTGAGTTTTACGAGTGCATAAGGAAAGTGCTACCAACGCGCTTGTATACTAACAATCTACGTAAATACATTATATAAATGTAGTAATGTGGCCGCTATGGTTTTAGTAAAATTCCTCATAAAAAGGGTCAATGAATACGTGAATGCTAGTATACTGAGAACCGAAATAAAATGTCTGATTTATAAGGGTCATTGCCCGTTCAAAACGAAGCACAAAGAAATGTATATAAAATAACAGAATTTACGGCGTTTGTAGCTCATTTGGCCGAAAATATAAACTTTTAATCAATATATTCGTAATTCAAATTTTTGGTTGCATTGTATTGTTCTATTCCATGGTATTTCCTGAAATAAAATACATTTTCATACATTTTTTACAAGCTATGCAAAGTTGCACCTATCGCTTAGAATCGCAATTTTCGGAAGCTTTTATTCCTACTGAAGGCCTTCGAGATACTTCTATTGTATTCAACAATAACAACGGTGACCAATGGCCTTGCGTTCCTGCCCAAGAATGAGAGTATCTACACCAGAAACACGTGACACTAACGGTCATTTATCCCCCAACTGACCATGCCCGCTGTTGCCTAATTCCATCTATCTGACTGACACTGACATTAAAAATGTATAGTATACACTGTATTCAGTATAAATACAATTTATACAATAGTTTGAGGTTTTTAAATTCTTTCCAGTCTGCTTTTTATTCACATCAAATATTCAGTACCAACCGAGCGCTACTAGCAGATTTTTTATCCTTTAGCTAAAAGAGTAGAAGAAAAATCTATTTAAGTGAGAACATCAAGCTTGAATTTAAAGGTGCAGTGGAACGTATTAAAGAATAGTGAATTGATTGCAGAGTTAGGTGCAAGCTATTAAATGTAATTGCTATGTTTAAATGGGTGCTGGGATTGAGTGCCGCTTTCCAGGTCTCTCGTAATTCACGTTTCCTACATTAAGTAACGTTAGAAATTGCAGCAGATATCTAAAATTTACTTCCTATGTTTATACTTTCACTACGATCATATATTATACTGGATAAATAAATAATTAATTATTGAAATGTAATGTAATGCAAATCTATTTTGTTTAACTTTGTAATGAATGTCTAAATTGTTAAAATTAAGGAAAATTTTCTGTAACATTATTTTGTGTTAAAGAGTAAAAAAAAATAATCCATTGATAAACATCGAAGAAAAAACGGTTCATATAATTGTTTTATATAATTACGAGCTGTTGCCCGCAGCTTTGCTTGCGGAAATTATAGTTTTGCGGTGATATTTACCCACTTAGGGGTTGATTTAATACAATCGTTGAATCAGGTTTTCCACCCCTTTCAACCATAAACCTAAACACGAATTTGCAAACTGCTAGCTTTAAAATTTGGTTAATTTTCATGCAAAGTTTCATCCCTCATTTCACCCCCATAGGGAATGATTTTCTAAATTTTTTAAAATTCGCATTTATTAGCTTAGTATCAAAAACCTAAATACCAATTCGCAAATTGCTTACATTATTTTTTCTTAATTTTCATACAAACTTTTAACCCCTATTTCCCCCCCCTTAAAGTGTGAATTTCCAAAAATCCGTTCGTAGTGCTCCCCTACACTCTAAAAGGAACCTCTGTGCCAAGTTTCATGCTTCTAGGTCTTCCCGATTAGGCTGTAGCGTGTCTGTCAGTCAATCAACATTTTTATTAAGTACGAGCTGTTGCCCGCAGCTTTGCTTGCGGAAGTTATAGTTTTGCGGTGATATTTACCTCCTTAAGGGTTGATTTAAGAAAATCGTTGAATAAGGTTCTTCATCCTTTTCAACCATACACCCAAACACGAATTTTAAAACTGCTAGCTTTAAAATTTGGTTAATTTTCATACAAACTTTCATCCCTTATTTCACCTCCTTATGGGTTAATTTCCAATTTTTTTTTAAATCCGCACTTCTTAGCTTAGTATAGAAAACTTAAATACTAATTTGCAAACTGCTTGCTTCAATTTTTTTTTAATTTTCATACAAACTTTCATCCCCTATTTCCCCCCCTTAAAGTGGGAATTTCCAAAAATCCGTTCTTAGTGCTCCCCTACACTCTAGAAGGAACCTCTGTGCCAAGTTTCATGCTTCTAGGTCTATCCGTTTAGGCTGTAGCGTGTCTGTCAGTCAATCAACATTTTTATTAAGTATGATGATGATGATGATACATATAAGTAAATATGTTCCTATGTAGTACCTCTTTAAAATATTAGAACAAACAAGTACGTTTTATATTTTTACTGTGTACTGAGAAGTGTGACTGACACATACATATAACACAGCTTGCTTTAGAACCTTAATTAAGAAAGTCATTATTTGTAAAATTTTACCTTTATTTAGGTGTAAAAAGCATATGCGCATGCGTTCTCTTTATGACTGTTTGTATCCAACTATGAAAAGGCTAATCGATTAGTACCTAATGATACCAAGTTCCGAGAAACGTTGATAGTTTGGATGAAGCTTTTAACCGAAATAAGTAAAACACTTTTTCAATAAGCCTGACATGCGCCTGAAACATTGTTACTAATTTATTTCAGGCGTTATTATCATTTAATCGATAGGGGAAATTTTGACGAACATAAGTTCGAAAAAATTGTCGTTCTTCTTGGGCAGTCGGGTAACAAGTAAACCTATTAACTTCCTGCTCATTACTAATCATTGTTTTATAGAATTATAGAAGTTGTTTTATAGAAGTTTTTTAGACTTCTAATAATTATATAGCGTTTGGAGCTAGAAAAAGTATAATTTTATTCTCTTCTATTAACAACAATTCTCTATCGAGAAGGCTCAGATTCTTGAAAATAAATATTTGCTGCGTTTATCCAATTCAGTATGTCAACAATTAACTCTGATACGAAGTGAATTGTGTAACTGAAATTGAATCATGAATGCGTTTGTACAATCAATTATATTTACATGGATCTCACTGGATTCCGAACCATCAGGAATAATAAAATTTCACGATTGAATACAAGCTTCATAGAGTCGGAAACTTCTCTGAGAATCACTTATGCATTTTGTGCGAACTAACTCTCGGTATCGTATCGCAAGTTTTGTATCGGAATACGATATGCTACGTCGGAAGTTTAGTCTAATTTAGTTTAATAACACTTAACATTTAGTCCTCAGGCTTGTATGTAGTTTCATAACGCTTTCTAGCTTAGACCTGTTGAGTAGTCAGTTTAGGTTTACATCATTAGCAATCGTTATGCTTTATAGGAATTATTATGTTTTAAAGTACCTAGTAAAGGAACTTCGTCGATTCACTACGGACTTTTTTTATCAAAAACAGTAAAACCAAAATCACAGATAAGAAAATAGCCAAAATTACATAATAGTAAGCAACGGCTGTCATTTTATGTCAAGATTTTTTATGTCCAATGTTATCAAGTTTCAGTTTGCTGGTTATTACTACGGCAGTCGCGTTTCAACTATGAACGTGACTGCATTTGGCAAATAGTCCACTGTGAAAAACCACGAGCGGTTTGCGTGCATTTGATAACACTTTTTCAACTAAGCTGTTGATAGATTTTTGATACTGTCCAGTGTGTAAACTTGGCGTAGTCGTAAATAAATAAAAGTACATTTAAACCGATGAAGTAGTCGAAAAAGTAATTGGAGATAGTTTGTTTGACCGTACTCTATCGGTCACTGCAATACCTTGCCTAAGTTATGCCTTTAAAGAATACCTGGATGATAGTTACTTACATAACATAACATTTACTAAGACTGGATTATCTGCTCAGCTATTAATTTTTTTTTTTTACTTAGGTGGTATTCTTGTCAAGCATTAATTTATTTTTAGGTAAAAAAAAACTATTAATTGCTGGCAACAATAAATTTAAGGAATTTTACTAAGGCAAAACCAGTAAAGTGTAACGCTATATAAATTATATTTATACTTTACTATCAAATACTACAGTCTATTTAATGATTTGATACTGAATGAACAAATCAATTTTCCTCGAAATGCTTAAAGGGTAGAGATTGCATTTATTGGCAGACTACCGCACTTCTGAACTTTAACATTACCGTTAGTTTTAAGACTCGATTTCTTTTCTAGATTCTGATTTGTTACCGTGAAACTTTGTAACCGGTTTTGTGTTTGCCAATTGCAGAAAACTTTCTACAAATTGTATGTATTCCAAGTAGTATTAGTGGATCATTTATTAAATTATATTACATTATAAACATGATAATAACTTGAGAGCAACAAAACCGACTTGTCTTTTTTAACCTACATCGGTTGTGTTATGAAGATTCACAACGGCTCTAAGGTGAGTCGCCGAGAATCGCATAAACACTGCATAATTTGAGCGCTGCACCCGTCTAAGCAAATCTCAACAAGCGAAGAGACTACAAGGAATGTTAAATTGTATTGGGGTAAGTATTAACCCCAATATACGGACAAATAATAGTATGAAACTGTAAAACAATATTAAAAAATTTAAATTACAAGGATCAAATGTCTTAATTCGGTCGATAAACCTAGACACGTGTCATCGTTGAAAACTTGAGAATTAATTGATTTACATCATTATATTTCTGATAATCCTCAGCGACTTCGCTTCAAGAAACGCTTATACAACAAAATTGGTTAGAAGACTGATTTTTTGTTAACAATCTTGAGGCACTATGTGTCGTATTCATAAACGCTCTGATCATTCCAGGGGTTTTAGAATTGGGATAAAATATATCCCTAAGTCCTTCCCCAAGATTAGAAATACCCTTTTGCCATATTTCAAGTTAACCGGTACATTTAGGCGTGAAAAGGTAATAGACAGGCAGACAATGTAACGGCCGCTATTATAATATTAGTATGGTACTTATGAGGATTAAGTCTAAGAGCGCTATTAGAGACCTCAATTTCATTGATGTTACATTTGGTTTCGAAATACATTCAGAATTACAACGGAAGTAAACACGACACGGTCGTCCAATGTGCCTGTCAAAAGCTACTTTTTGTCTTTGAAAAAATATTTATGAAGAAAATATTTTCTGTGAAATTCCGCATTGTTTCTTTTGAAATCATTGGTTTGCATAGATATGTGTACTTAATGATAGTCGTAACTTTTGCATTACTATATTTTTCAAGAGTACCGGCTACTCTTTTGTTTCAATTAGTGCTCTGTATTCGCGTATAAGTTTTTCTATATTAATTATTGTCTATTATCCATTATGTAATGAAACTATTGAACTACTTTTCGATTGCAGTCGAACTCAATGGCTGTCGTGAACAATAATATTGTATAACAACTCAGAATCGCATGCTTGAGGCAACCAAACATTTGTATAACGACGATCGTTGTCTACGTTAACTTTTATAGGGAATAGTATCTTTCTGTATTCCAATAGATTTTCTTTAAGATCAAATGCGTCTACTGTGAGGAAATTTTAGAAGGAATTGTCGGTCTCCGGAAGAATGTTGTTGGCCATGCCCGAATTTGTCGGAGACTCCGTTAGGTATCACCGAGTTCTTGATATGTAATAGCTCCCTGAACAAAATCTTTGTTATTCACAATATTAGGGAAGACGTATCTATCCTTAAGTAGTATAAAGTATCGTTTCTCCTGATTTTTTTAAGTGTGGGTTTTAATATCTTCATATGCGAGTATGTATATCGAGTCTTCTAGTAGAGAATGCAGAACTCTTTGCAGCATAGTTATAAGATTTTATGTCATTTTATTAATGACATGTTATTAAATGGTTGATGCAGACACAATTTATCATTTTAAAATTTTGTATAACTTTAGTGAACTGATGCTATTAGTTCTTTTATTTTAAGCCGCTAGAAATATACGAGGCCTACTACGAAAACAATCTTGAGAATAAGAATCGTTTTAATGAAATAAAATTTAATTCATAGAACAGATAAAAGACTAGGTAACATGTTCAATAAACTTGTCATATTTTGTGGTATTATTCAGAAATAACCATTTCTATTTATAAATGGCATCATTGGATATACGCGTTTTCTGGCGTTACAAATTATACAGGTACAACGTCATATTTATTTGAACGTGGGATGCGGTCAGTCTCGTGAACCTTGGGCAAAGTGTCGAAACTACAAACTAAGACGCAAGATCAAGGTGCGATAATTTTATCAATAAACTGTTGCTAACTGCGGAATTGGATAGTCTGATGTAGGTGACAGATATTTTAGGTTTATTCCGAGTGCTAAACAGTCTTTATTTTCCCGGAGCATTTTAATATACAGACATACGCAACGACTAGCTTCAATAATCTATGACACTCAGTGAAAACGTCGAATTCTAGTGGTGAGATAATTTTTAAAAGACTATGACTACTTTCGTAGATTACACTGTCCATACAAACTTATAATTTTACTTTAGATTCTATGAAAATTAAATAATAATCCCTGATTAGTATTGGTTTACACAAGCTCGACCAGGTTTTAAAAATAATTTGCTTCTCAGGAGACACAAGACGAACATACGATGACACGATAGATTATATTACTTAGCAGTCAGTAATTAGGTATTTGGTTTTAGTAATGTTCGGGTCAAGGTCAAAAGGTAGACTGTCCTTATAAAATGCTTGAGGCATCGCTCGCGGATAAATGGTTTAATAAAAAAGTTATTTAGGGCCCCACAATTCAAATCTTAGAAGATATAGGAGATGATTATTATCTAAGATTAATCTCTTTTACATAAAACTTTTCAATGATTATTGTTGACAGTACCAGCATTCTGTTAAAAGTCTCATAAATGCAGTTTTCCTATAAAATATATGTTAGGTAAATTGTAAGTAAGCAGACGGTGTGGCTAAATAATCTTTACAATCCATTTTCAAATCCAAATCTACGATTTAACGATGTGTTTCATGACTTACGTATTTTTGTAAGCCATTGTAGGTACACAACGTTACCCAGTGTCCCACTTATCAGTATTACATCGCCTGAGGATGAATGTCATCTTGTTCCTTGAAGCTTTTGCCGGCGACGCGAACGCTATCTGAGTTCTCTGTTATGTAGAAAATAAAGTGAGCATTTTAACAACGCAGTAAATATTGTTAACGTTTCTCTTACATTTTAAACATGTTTAAGTAAGTTCAAATCCGTTATTACCAAAGTTAATATTATTCCACGTTTTAAAATGTTTTACTAAATTAAAATTTTAAGTCGTTTGGACTGTAGTGTGCCAAATAAATGAACATTCATACTCTCGAAAGCCGTTTCCCTCCTTCTGACTCAGTTGGGTAAAAACTAAGACCGGTCGTTTTGTTTCTCCCAAAGTCGAGGATTAACAGGTTTATTAATAGCGCGTCCGGGTAATCTTTGTAAATTATCGTTCGGTAGTATAATAGGATTTAGTACGTAATTGAGAACACAAGTTGCCCTAAAACTTAAAGCTCCAACGGATAAACAATATAACGCTCTCAGAATAATTAGGTTTTGAAATAAAGAGCTGGGTCTGAGAACTCGTACGACTCGTCCCTAAAAACTTCGAAGATATAGTCCTTGACATTAACCTCCGGCTCGAGACGTGAAGCTACTTCGACCGGGTAAGGTTTAGGGGTGCGATATTTCGCGCGTAATATATATGGTTGAATTACGCCACATCGAAAATGACTTTTTTATCGGAAAGGTCAATATTTTACTCCCATTTACGTGCTAAACTATCTCGTCAGAAACAACTGTTCTTATAGATAATAATATTTTGAAAATGTCTGTAAGATTATAGAATCGCAACGCTTGGTCTTAAATTTCGTGCCGTAAAATTGTCACAATAGTATCTAAACTCGTTGTATCGAATGCGCATAGCGTGACCACAATGCATGCCTCATAATTTGAAATGCGATACCTCGCCTTTTCACTGCAAAACTTGACATAAAATTGGCTTAAGTTCAACCGTTTATCCAATATCCTTTTATTAATAAAAGTGATCATTTGAGATTCGATAAAAAGTACCTATATATTTATATTAGGGAACGTAGGTGACGGGTTCACCTACTGAAGTTATTAATATAGTAACTTTTTCAAATCAAGATAATCTTAAAGGCATGGAAATATCCATTACTATGGAAACTTGGAGTATGTTTGAATCTTGCGGATAATCGAACTTTGAAATAAGTTGCCAAATTTTTTCATTTATCTTTTATTGTCTCCAGCGATTAATGACGTCAATAGCGTCGACAAAAAAGATAGAAGTACGTTTAAAAATATTAACTCTGTGGTTTCGATAAATGATCAATTAGATATCTATATTAAAGGTAGTGTACTTTTAGTGGTAGGTACTTTATATAATTAAGGAAGTCTTTTTAAAGTTGTTTTACGCTTTAAGTCTATCGAATTAAGCAATGTAAAAGTATTCAGCCACCGTTGGCTTTTATTAACAAAATAAATCAATAAGTTTCAATCAAAAGTTCAATAATTATTAATGAATATCCTTAGCGTTTTGTTTCGTGTGCCAGAATGTTAGGTAATGAAAGTCGTTTGAACCAGTTTCTTAGAATGAACTGAATTTAATTCAGGAAGGTGGTATTTAATTTTTTCTCCCCTCCTCACCAACATCAAGCGGTCGCACTGTAAATGCGGGATTTCTTGTTAGGGATAATTACAAATACATTCATTTGTAGGCATCTTAGTATAATATATTAATTAATTTCAAGATTTTATCATATAGGTGCAATACATATTCTGGTACATATATTGTAATAACCTCTGTAAGATAGAAGTAAAACTGTTAGATTTAATTTTTAACAGGTAACAAAATTTACGAATTTAAAATACATAAAAGATAAACACTAAACGGAAACGCCTTTAATTTTTTTAAGAAAAAAAAAGTAGCTAAAAGTTGCAGAGAATTAACACTTACTCCATTAAGTCGGTAATTTATTATTTTACAGGTACTTAATGGAGATTTAATCTGATGGTGGGAAATGATTCAAAGAACTGTTTGAATAAGTTTTCACATTTAAAACTAAAAGTGGTGGTATGAAAGTAGTTTTCTCAATAACGCTATCCATCGAAGTGTCCGTAAAGCCCAATTTATTCACTTCAATTTAAAAGCGCCGACCGTACTCGCCTTCCGACTAACTTCTATTCACAAAATTATAAAAATATGCTAAGAGTATGCTGGTTTCGGCATTTTTTGTGAACAGTGGAATACACTATGATCGTTACGGAAATATGCAAAAACTTTTAGCGAAAATACGATCGGTATTTTTAATTCAGTCGAGAATAAAAATTAAAAAACGAGGCGTTTCATTAACTTTCACTTATGACGAAATTAAAATGAAATGAAAAATGGCTGAAATATAGTTGAAACTTTGTAGAATTCTGCACTATTAATTTAACAATATCTCATACAACTTAATAAGCTAAATTAGGAACTGTTGCGAAGAGTGATTCAGTGGGAATTTATCATTAAGAATGAAGCATAGAGGCGAACTGAGACAGCTTCTGTTAAGGCAGCTTTAGAGAATTGAATGGATTCTTTACGAGGGGTTTGCAACACTGTTTTCAGGAGCTGGGCTCACTACAGAAGAGCTACGAGTACGTTTAATGGCAAAACACATCGTAATATATAATAAAAAGCATACGTGTGTTTGTCACTGAACTCCTCCAAAACAGCTATACATTTTAAAAAAAAGTATGGTTTCGAGCCAATGTTACACCTGCCAGGTGGCGCAAATGTCGAAATACTTCAACAGACCAGCTAAACTATTGGAGTTATTAAAACGCAGTCATAGCAAAAGTTGTCCGATATTATGAGCATTTTCTAAAGCTACATGAAAATTTAAGTAACTGAAGTGGAAGACTGGGAGAACAATCGAAATACGTGATTTAGTTTATTATAAGTTAGTAAAAACTATTATAATATTACTATTATACGTTATCAAAACAAGCAAAGCAAACACCCCTGTATTTTGAGCATTGCACGTCGTTGATAAATGTAAGAGACTGACAGTTTACAATTCCTATTTCGATTTACGAGTAGGTATATCAATTAATAACTTGTTTATAGCAACTTTAATTAGTGAAATCAGTATCACAAACGTGCATGGACAGAAAGATAAATGGTATGATTTTTATAGTATTGGAGTATTAAAATTCCATTTTATAAAAAATTAAGTGCTTCAACTTCTTAGAAGGATTTTCTTTTACCCTTTCTCGGTGGAACAGGTGGCTAATGCAAGTTTATGTGTTTGCTATCCACATTCGAAATCTGGAAGCAAAGCAAAGTATACCCTCTACTGTGATGATAAAACCTTTTTTACGTTACTCCGTCGTATTTGAGCGGTTTACTCTGCATTTCTTCTTTCGGCTATTATAGAGCTTGTATCAAAATTCCCACTTTATATACAGTGGTATTTGCTTTTAAATGTTACATGCCAAAGATACAGGGAATAAAAATGTAAACAAGTTTCCATATTATTTTTAAATAAACCTCATGACAATGAGCTGAAAAATCTTGATTCAGGCTTCTATGATTTCGTATTACAAACGTAAAACCTTCTTACGCCGTGCTCTGTATCTGAAGTTGCATTGAATAAAACGTTACATAGAATTAGTTTTTGTACATATATTTTTTGATCTGATAATTACCGACGTTAATTACATTTCGTCAGTTTGGAATTGCAAATATCCACACAGCTTGAGTTGAAAACACGAACATTGTTGCTTAATTAAATTTGAATTTATTCTTCATATAATTTGCTAAACCTTATTTAAATAACGTAGTGTTTAATTCTGAACAGCATTATTCAGTAGCGTATTCCTTATCAGAAATCAAAATTAGATATTCTTACTTTATAATGACCGAAATCAAAATTTCCCAGTGATCAGGGCACTCAGACCGAAGTTTCAGAACGGGTACAAGTTGCAAAAGCCCCATTCGAAATGGAAATAATTAATCATGGTCATTATATCGTAGAATGCTTAACGTTAGCGTCGTGTTTTATCCCAGACTCTTTCAGGGTTATCGTGTTATTGTGTCGCTTTTCAAACGATTATATCGGCGTTGTTAAACTCTGCTAACAGAAGTCATTAAGACCATAGAATTTTATAAAAATGTTAAGCATTAACTTTATCATAATTTATTAGTAATAGGATCGATTTGGTTGTGATATCATTCCTTTTGTTGTGTTCTTGCCTGTGTTTGCCTAGTGGTCGAAATACGACCAAAGTTTATTTAAAAATGTTATTAGGTATCAGTGATATTTTCTTAATTTGTTTTTTACTTAATACTAACATGACTCGTCTCCGTGGTAAGAGAATAATAATGGCTTATTTATTTAACCTTGGTTGGTTCCTTTGAACTGATGATCTTTAGAAAATACAGGAAGTACGATTTAATACGAAATACACTTGACCCATTAACAACATATAAAATAGTTTATATACAAAGTATTTGGTAAAATCGGTGAATTCTCTTAACTGTACAGAATACCTATGAAATCAAAAACAAAAAGAGATTATCCCGTCTCATTTTGGAAGCGATGCAGAGCATATATCGCCGAGTTATTACTTAAGTTTTACATCATTTTATACTGTTTATTACAAAGTAGGTACTCAAACTACTTAAGCGCGAGAGCTCAAAGCTTTCACCGCAGGGTAGCGTAATTATTTTCTTCTTAAATGAATAGAAAACTTAAAAATATTCATCGTAAGTACACTTTAGCTGCCGTGAAGAAGCGCCGCTCGTCGGTTAATTTCGCCCGCTTCGAAAAGCTTTCTAAAAGTTGCAGATATTAATAAAAATGTTAAGCTCCGAACAAAAATCTGATCGTCTTTCAAAACTTTTGAAGTTAGTGTTTCAAGTTCGTTGCTTAAAAATCGAAGTTTTATCGATGTTCATATTTTTAAAGGATGAATTTGATAGATAATTATCCGGATTGTGATAAAAAGATAATCTTGCCAAGTAAGAATCAAGAAAAACGTAGTAGTATAGTATGTAGAACTGTGATATTAAAAGACAACTTGTTTACCTACATGTTTTGAATATTTTTCACATTTCCAAAATTGACAATTTATTTGACAGTTAAGTGCACCTAACTCTTGATTTTAACACTAACTTTAACTTTAGAGTTTTAGCAGTGGTAAGCTTAATAATTTTGATCTCTAAATTATAATATAGTCTAGAGTAAAGTCGCTGAAATACAAGATGGTAATTGTAATTGTTAAAACATACTTTTTACTTTTTTACTACTAATATTTAAATAAAGTTAAAGCCTCACGAACGGTTAGCTTATCCATACTTAATTTATGTATGAATGATGAGTAGATATCACTTAGATTAGAAATAAATAATCAATGTGAGATACGTATTCTAAGACAATTTCCCGATACTACTGAGACTGCTAAATCTAAATTTAAAACGTCAATCAATGACAATTATTTCGCAAGTGATTGAAATAACACTTTATAATTCAGTTCCGATGGCTCCTAACTTTGAATTACTGTTAAATATTCTATGCTACGGGAGCATAGAATATCGTTGTACGGCGTTAATATTAAATCTAATCATGAATGGTTTCTATGCGAATGTAATAACTATTCTACCTATAAGTACCATGTTCATTTCGTATTGACTAGGTACTAATTACTGGTTTAACGACTTACAGTATAATTTTAAACTTAGAATCAGTGCCGTCACTGGAACGGTGTTTATGGTGACCATCACACTACGTATCTCCTGGAAGAGTGCAGAAATCAACAGGCCAGAATCACAATTTTTAATAGACGTGCTTTATAAGCTTATAACACATTATCACAATTTTTCAGACAAACACACTAATCATGGCTTTTGACCACAAAAATATGGATAAATTCCGAAAGTTTTAACACACAATAAATAACATAACATCTATGTCATTGTGGTTTAATCAATCGTAACTTTTGGATTGGCATAGGTAACACTTTTGGGCAATGAACGCTTTGATCACGTACGATATGACAAATGTTTGAAAATCAAGATTGTGAAATAAATAAACAAGTATTAAAATTCTAATTACGCGGATATTTACTGACAGTGATACTGAATAAACATTTACGTCGGCAAATACCGTGTTCATCAAAGGTAATTTGGGGAAGATAGATGTCTTGAGAGACAAGGTAAATTAAGGTATCCAAATGAAAATAAAAAAGGGGAAGTATCAATTAGAAGGAGCAATGTCTTTCGTTAGTGACACTGAATGATTTTGGTCCTTTTTATAAAAAAAAATTGAATTAGAAAGAACAGACATTTGTACCTATAGAGATAAAGATTTTTAATTTCATAAATGTCTTGCGGTGTCATAAGTAACTGACATTTTCTTTTAGAAATTCAAAATGAAAATTCAGTTCAAAACAATGAGTTATCAGTTCGTCTATCTGTTTCGCTTAGCAATTACATAATTTCCATTTAACCACAATATTTCAATCGCAGCTTTTTGTAGTGGTAGATATTATATCCGCGAATTAGCTTTTTTACTAATAAGTACTGATCTTACTAGATAGTCCCACGAACAATTTCTATTGTAGTATCCATTAGTATTATCCCGTCGTCATTTTTAGGAACGCTCATAGGGCGCGGGCTTGTGGCCGCTAAAATGATCGACGGAGTTAAGAAATTGCGAGCATAGCCTGTAGTTAATTGAATGGGTGGTCGCTATGGGAAAATTCGAAGAGTACGTTAAGCCAATGGACCAAATTGTGATTTTCATATATCATGGCTGTATTTTGATGGACACTTCCGAAACTAAAGCTTGTCTCTACCAACCTCTTTACAACAACGAAGAGAGATCATTTCATTGCAATTAAACAAATGGATGGATAGATCTATACGAAGGACATAGACATGTTATTTTGAGAATTCCCATGAAAATTCTTTCTTTCAATATTCCCATAAAATAATACGGTGTGCCGTAACGACGCGTATACGGGTTGCTTGTTTCGTATAAAGAATTATCAGCAAAAGAGATCTTCGCAGCTTTTGTGATTTTTAGAACAGATACCATAATTAGACTTATACTTTATATTATCTTGCACATAAGGTAATCATTTGTTTATACATAGTCTGTTCTATTTACCACTTAAGTACAATAAATTACATTAGCTGCGTAAAATACCGAATACTATACGTATAAACCGCGCAAGATACCTTTTAATTTAAGAATAAATTAATTATTATTTTATAGTTGTTATTAATAATAAATTATGTATAACTTCACGATTGATGATTACAAAAAACTTACACCTATTTATCACGTGTTGTAGGACTTAAGATACGTTAAGATCCACGCATGCTAAGCTGTAAACACTTTGCTGAGTTTCAAAGGTGAGCTAAAAGAAACTAATACATTTATTATATGTAAATTAGATTACATAAATAACTACCTACCTTATACGAAGGTTTCACTGAGGCACACGTGATTGTAATTTGATTAATACAACATAAACAACTTGCATCGATGACGAATGTTTCTCAAAAAAAATTGATGAATATGTACCGATTGAAACTACGATTTTCCAGTCCAACGAATAAATAACATTAGGTTACTTTGCTGTTAATATTTACCGAGAAAACAGAAGGTGGATGAAGGAACGGACGAACAAGCGAATGTCATTCATACGAATCTTCTGACGAAATCTAAACCAAGCTATAGATCAAAATGGGATACTGTATTGTATGATTTAGAGGTTTAGAGGTTAATTATTCATTTAATTCTTTCATTAACATACTAAGTTTACTGTTTCGATTATATCGATCAACGAATCTACATGACACATATTACCAACAATTCTCTGAGGGACCTGGATTAAACCTGTTTTGCTGCAAAACACGCTCTTTTTGCTGAAGACTTATTATTTCTTACGAATTCTTATTTTATATTTTTATGATATACTCTGTTTCTTTATCTTTCGTTTAATATACTGTACTAGAATAAGACTAAAATGAATCGTCTCCTTTATCAAGATTTATCCGACGTTAATACAATCTATTTTTGCCTTTTCTTTAATTTTATCTCACGCGGAAACTTCAATGTTATTTTAAATAGAAAGGACAACGAATTTAAAATATAGGTTAAAATATGACGTAGGGGCTATCTTTACTTTAATAGCACATTTGGTGACATTAATCGTTGAGTAGATGGGGTTTTCTACTGATATCTTGGCGGCATTTCAAATACTACCGCAAACTATATTTAATATAACAAATTGGTCGTAATACTTTTATTGAAGGTGTGACAAGTGTTTCATGATAAGAAAAACTCTACGATGATGTATGGCTTCAAAAGTTAAATTAAGAACTTTGCGAGGAAATTCTTTATTCAAATTGTCTCCGTAACTCCGAAAGCAATCGGATCACCGTTTGACTTTCCAAACAAATTTGTTCGCTGAACAGGAGTTATACATCGTTACAAATAATTCGCAATGCAAACAAACGTTTCAGCTGCAAGTGAGCGATGAAGAAGTGAATGAGAGTTCGGTAACAATAAACTATAGGCGGGAGACGCAACAATAACTACCGGCTTTGCCCGCGCTTTGTCCGCAAAACTCCTGCGAAAAGTTGCACTGAACTTGTGGAGGAGCGCGAAAGGCATTCGCGATGCCGTGGGACCGAGCGGGAACCACCAGAGTTAGCCGCGCGGAGCAAGTGGGGGTCGCGCTACATCGGGCGCGGTTGCCGGCTGCTGCTACGAGCGT
>LGAG01000004.1:412992-427739 GCA_001278395.1 Lerema accius
CGCAAAACTATAATTTCCGCGAGCAAAGCTGCGGGCAACAGCTCGTTATTATATATAATATTTCTATTTGTTGCTAATAAAGGTATAATAAAATAATATGTAGGTATAATCGTATCAAAATTCCACGCTGCTATTACCAATCCTAACGTATTGTCCAACACAATAGAAGCTTTATTTTAACCAAATTCGTTTAAAGGGGTACTGTTTAATTTTAAGTTCAACGTGAAATGAGTCGAGCCCCGGCTCAGAGTTTTCACTGAATTGTTCGTGTCAAAATTCAACAGAACTTTGTAACAAGTCCTTTAAAGTTACCCTTCATTAGCCTACCGCATTTCTACATAATAATGATACGGTATAAAACCTCGTAATAACCTGAGCTTAAAACTGTTAATGTACCTACTAAATGTAAGAATTCGGATTGTCCAAATCTCTTCTCTCCGAGCTTAAATAATTCTCATAAGGCTTTATAAAAATTATCTTTATTATTAGAAACCTTGAACTAGCCTTACATACATAAAAGCGGTATTAACTTTCTAACTAGCGGGCAACCATTCAATTTGAAGCTGACCCCACGTTATTGGAGTTTGTATTGCTTGCGATAGTTACAAGTTAGGCCTTTTGTTTTACCCGTTGCGATGTTTATTTCGAGATTCAAATCTATTGGTGGAATTATTCGAGCTGTTGTCAAGTATTGTTTGATTGTCGGTTCAGCGTGCGCCACGTGAGTTATTAAGAAACCCAACGACAATGTTTCGACGTGATGATTGTTATTTGTGAAACTCAAAAGCCGTATAAAATCAATGTTCGAGAGTTGTTGCGTTTTGGATGTGGTTGTTTTTTTGTAACTAAATATTGTTTAATATTGAAATTTGGCGATAATACACCTCTTTTTTTCAAAAACTTGCGTTGTCGAAGACCTAGTTGCCGTAGGAAAACATAGAAAAGTATTCCTAGAATAGATTTATGTATATAAAATTATAATAAAAAAAAATTAAACCAATTTCAAAAACAGAAAAGTCGAAATAACGGATTACGGACATTGAATTTCTTTTGAGGTCGGTGTGGTTTTACTATGATAACTATATTGCCACCGACCTCAAAAAAATTCTAATTGTACTCGTAAGTACCTACTATGTATCTACATTTTGTCCAAATAAAATTACAAAGCCAACGTGTATGAACTGAAAACTGTCCCAAAATGGCGAAAGAGGTCGTTCATATAACACCCACAGATAGTTGCAACGGATATTTCCCTTTTGAAGAGATGCCAAGCAAAGTGAATTCTTCCAGCGAATAGGTCATTATGCAACTATTACCCTAGAAAATGTTAAAAAAACTGCATAATATTACTTTATGCCAGAAAAATACTAGGTTCCTAATAAGTTTAAGAATTATGACTGCAGAAATTTTCTTCAGTTACGTTAAGTTAAATGCACTTGCAACGAAAATCTATGAATTAAGAATAAACTATTAGGAAAACAATTAAGGTGAAGGCTTCAATTTGTTTCGTCGTTTTGTACAACATTGATTTTTTTTCCTTACTTTTTATCGTCTCCAAAGACAAGGTTTCAAATATTTAAAAAAAGTTAAGGCTTCACATTTTTAGAGACTGTCGCAGATACATATAGGTGTATCTAGTCAAGCCCAAAGATATTTATAACGTCGAATTTAACACAACAGTTTCATTTTAAAACAAGTATTATGAAAAATAAAAAATTCTCACCACTAGCAAAAGATCGTTGTCAGCATCCCGGTCCTTTTGAAGTGTTTTAACGATATTAACAACCATAAATAACCGAATTTCTAAATTAAACTTAGAAACAATTCGGAGATTTAGGTGGATAATATCGCTTAAGTCTTCAAAATTAGTTTGCAATCTTCAGAAGCTCCTTAACACACAAACAATAACAAACAAACAATATCAGCGCGTAAATAAATGTTAAAATATCGAAAAAAAATTTAACTCCTTTGTTAATACAAAGTAATGATAATTTAGTGATAATAATTCAAGTCAATTTATACACAGAAGTATGCAATTTTTCACAAATATCATCTTATGACGTTATCACTTAAAATTAGTTAGATAGAAAGTGTATTTCTGGGCCAAAAACACACATACGATCGAATAAAAAAAAAGAAAATAAAATAGGGACGGCAAACTTAAGTTACACATTCCAATTTTAATTACGCCGTAATGATCGCATGTGTTCAGTTCCCCAGAAAATGGGACTCATTCAACATAATGCCGTAACTATGGAGTAGGCTATGGCGCTGATTTTTAGGGAGCCCATTATCCATAAATCGAATTTACTAACAACCATTTTTTTACATTGAATTAATGTTTTAAATGTAAACATTGACATCATAGCACAATAAAGCATAAATATTTTATTGTATAAGACGATCGATTGGCATTTCAAATTACGTGTTGCCATACAAGATTGATGGTTTATGGTCACCAATAAAGTGACGGTATACCGCAACGAATTTATATCACAAGTTTCGATTCCACCTTTGACAGCGTCGTAATTGAATTTGGCCATTACTTGAGTAATTATAAGGTTCCTACAATATTACTGTCATCAATATGGTTTACCTTTACCTATATATTATTAACGATTGATCAAGTTGCAGGGCTTCAGTAGCTTCGCTATGCGTAAGAGTCGTTTCCTATTTCATTTCTAAAGTAACGTTTTATTTACCTTAAAAATTAACGTTAAAGTGAAGCTTGCAAACTACAATTTGGTGTACATAACGAATTTCAGCTGATTATAAAAATATAGCATGATTATAATATGGGTTATAAATTGATATACGAGTAAGTAGGTACTTTACTCTATATCTATACTAATTAGTATATCAATACATTCACAGCTATACCAGATCGCTGTTACTGATAACCTGATAATTGATTCTGATAGCCTTATGTGTAGGGCTGTTCCCCACATTAGTGTTTTCCTCTGGTAGTACACATGAGGGTTGTTCCCTCTGGTGGCCTCCAACCTCCCCTTACAGCCACCCCAAGCCTCGCATACTGATCCTATTCTAGACTACTACCAGAGTACTATAGTCTAGAGAAGTAACCAGAAGGTTAGTCTAGCATCTGATTCTGAATACTTAGAAGGTATAGATGCATTCGTATAACACATACATTCAGACCGAAATCATAATATACCGTAGTAGATTAAAAAAAACACTTGTTTACATAAATATGAATACGACAATAATATTCATAGGTTTACGTGTAAAAACCACGACAATAGTTATATTCCGTGTAAATAGAATTATATGACAAATATTGAAACAATAACTAATTATGATGACGATGACGAAGGTCCAGGCAGGCATTGGTATGTGGCATGATGTATGAAAATTGTGCCATTATGAAAAGTGGCCTCTCGCACAGTTATTTTTACTATCTAAACTGTAGCGTGGGGCCATTTTCGCAATAACACATAATGTGTGACGCATCTGGAAAAAGCAGCTTTAAAAAAAATTAACGGAAACGCGCATAAAATTTATAAGTTTACGCGTAAAAGCAAGACAATAGTTATATTCCGTGTAAATATAATTATATGACAAAAAAATATTGTAACAGTAACTAATTATGATGACGATGATGAAGCTCCAGGCAGGCATTGGTATGTGGCGTGATGTCTGAAAAATATGCCATTATGAAAAGCTGGCCCCTTGCACAGTAATTTTTACTATCAAACTGTAGCGTGGGGTCACTTTTCGCAATAACACATTATGTGTGACGCATCTGGAAAAATCAGCTTTAAAAAAGTATTTACTGAAACGCGCATAAAATTTAGAAGTTTACGCGTAAAAACCAAGACAATAGTTATATTCCGTGTAAATATAATTATATGACAAATATTGTAACAATTACTAATAATGATGACGATGATGAAGCTCCAGGCAGGCATTGGTATGTGGCGTGATGTATGAAAAATGTGCCATTGTGAAAACAGGCCCACAGAACAGTTATTTTTGCAATCATAACTGAAGTGTGGGGCCATTTTTCGCAATAATACAATAAATATGACGCATCTGAAACAAACAGCTTCAAAAAAAGTATTAGGTAATAAGTTTACGCGTAAAAACCAAGACAATAGTTATATTTCGTGTAAATATAATTATATTATGACAAATATAATAACAATAACTAATTATGATGACGATGCTGAAGCTCCAGGCAGGTATTGGTATGTGGCATGATGTATGAAAAATGTGCCATTATGAAAAGCTCTCCCCTCGCCCAGTTATTTTTACTATCAAAACTGTAGCGTGGGGCCACTTTTCGCAATAACACATTATGTGCGACGCATCTGGAAAAAGCAGCTTTAAAAAAGTAATTCCTGAAACGAGCATAAAATTTAGAAGTTTACGCGTAAAAACCAAGACAATAGTTATATTCCGTGTAAATATAATTATATGACAAATATTGTAACAATAACTAATTATGATGACGATGATGAAGCTCCAGGCAGGCATTGGTATGTGGCGTGATGTATGAAAAATGTGCCATTGTGAAAACGGGCCCACAGAACAGTTATTTTTACAATCATAACTGAAATGTGGGGCCATTTTTCGCAATAACACAATAAATATGACGCATCTGAAACAAACAGCTTCAAAAAAAGTATTAGGTAATAAGTTTACGCGTAAAAAGCAAGACAATAGTTATATTCCGTTTAAATATAATTATATGACAGATATAATAACAATAACTAATTATGATGACGATGATGAAACTCCAGGCAGGAATTGATACGTGGCATGATGTATGAAAAATGTGCCATTACGAAAAGCTTCCCCCTTGTACAGTTATTTTTACTATCAAAACTGTAGCGTGGGGCCACTTTTCGCAATAACACATTATGTGTTACGCATCTGGAAAAAGCAGCTTTAAAAAGTATTAACGGAAACGCGCTTAAAATAAATAAGTTTACGCGTAAAATCCAAGACAATAGTTATATTCCGTGTAAATATAATTATATGACAAATATAATAACAATAACTAATTATGATGACGATGATGAAGCTCCAGGCAGGCATTGGTGTGTGGCATGATGTATGAAAAATGTGCCATTGTGAAAAGTGTCCCCCAGAACAGTTATTTTTACAATCATAACTGTAGTGTGGTGCCACCTTTCGCAACAATATATTATTATTATGATGCACCTGGAAAAATCAGCTTTAATAAAGTATTAACGGAAATGCGCATTACATGTTTTTCAATACTCTTAGTTGATATGTATTTATCAGAAACACAGTATCCTAAGACACATGTAGCTAATTATTCAGTACACGCATTTGAAGTCATGATGCTAATATAGACGGTTATACGAGTATATATGGACGTTAAAAATTTATAAACATATTCATAAGTTTCTAGCTTTTTTGTGTAGAGCAAAAATAGTTGTTCGAGTGACACTAAAAAGTAGACTTAAAAATAATCTGTATCTTATATTTGCAATATAAATATTAATTTTATTTGTCATTAATACAGATTGGTAACCTGATAGATATAATTTATATAATAGATTAATTTATGATTAGATATAATTTATATTTTATACTTATTAGTAATAAAGTTAACTTAGTACTCAAGATTTTACCTATATACTGTGTTAATCTATTAAAACAAAATAATATGTAGAGGTGTAGTGCTCGATTGATTAATTAAAAATATTTTGTAAGTGCTGTGTATTCAGTGATATGTTTTCTTGCTGCGCTACAAGCGGTGTTTTGTGCATGTGCAAAAAAGGCAAAATCTCTTTTCTCCTTGGAAACAAAGTCATGGGAATCAGCTAGTATATCATAATAAAAAACTATTCTACATAGTAACTAAGAAGCGATGGTGACACATGCTTACGACGGTCTTGAAACAGATGTCTGAATACATCGTCGTTAAGTGAAATACGTTCAAGACTAAGTACTTCAATTGAACCAGAGACTCGAAGGTATTCCAATTAACAACAAGTTACAGCTAGTATACATTCGTGCAAGATGCTTATGTCCTGAAAAAATAGGATATTGAAGAGTGGTTTCAGACTGCCATTTTTATCTGCGTGTATACTGTCGTTCCGACATACCTGCGGGCTTTCACGCCAGCTTTTTTCGACGTGTTCACTTGAAATAAGGGTGAGTGTATGTATTTAATTGTTGTGCGATTTGCGTTGCTACAACGCCGCTTAATACTTATAAGAAGATTACAACTTCATAATCGTTTTGAAAGTAATACGCATTGGGCGTATGGTAAATATGACTATACGTGCCTAATGCGCTTTCAAAACGAGCTTATACGCGCGTATAAATCGCTAGTCTGAAACACCTCTTAATAAAGCCTCTGAAATAAAATAATTCAATTATTACATTAGAATTATTACGTGTAATGCAATTTCTTTCTTCCACGATTCTCATGAAACAGAGTTGTTTGATATACTACTGTGGCTTTATTCTCAAAAACAAAAAAAAACTGCATAATATCTACTGAAAATAAAGAATATAAACATGGCCAAGTCTAAGCTAATGTCAGTTGTGAAATTATTAAAAACTAGTGGACCCGCCCTCGCTTCCCTTCGGGAAACCCACGCCGAAACGAAAGTAAAAAAAAGTAGCCTAAGTTACTCCTTGATACATCAGCTGTCTGTCAGTGAAAGTCCCGTCAAGATCGGTCCAGCCGTTTCAGAGATTAGCCGGATCAAACAGACAGACAGACAGGCAGACAAAAATTTTTTTAAATGTCATTTCGGTATGTGTATCGTGTATACATACGTATGCATTTAGTTTAAAGCGGTTATTTTAATATTACAAACAGACACTTCAATTTTATTTATTAGTAAGTAGTAAGTATAGATAAAGCACGCCAAGGAATACGAATGCATAAATTTTATTAAAGTGCATTTACTTGTGGAATCGTGGTCAAGTTTTACCATTGAGCACTAATTAAAACATATTTAATTAAGTAATAAATATTCTACGCGTGCAAAATTATTAATTAAAAATTATACTGTCATAATTATTACCATATCTTATAGTATAATTATTTTGGGAGTTTTACAATACAATGACAACAGTTCAATTACTAAAAGTAAAACATTATTCAAAAGGGAAATTAATAAATATCAATATTGTTTAATCAAATGTTGATTACATAATAATAAACAGTTGGGTACAGTCAGGTCTATAAATATGTGATCCACCTGAAATCCAACATCCCGGTGTCCGATTGAGCTGAACTTTTGCATGCATATGCATATAAGAAGTGCCTAAGGTCGCCTTCGCTCTCCATCATCAGACCAGCTTTATTTCATAATAGTATTGTACTTTCGTCCCATTTATATATGCATGCAAATTTCAGCTGAATCGGACACCGGGAAATTGGTTTTCTAAGGCGAGTCATATATTTATGATTGTTGGGCGTGACTGTACAGGGTTGATAAAATTATAAATACAATTACACAATATTAAAAAAAAAAAACCTATTTAACACAAAATTAACTTAAATTATGTTGATTAAAATAAAATACATGGAAGTCTAAGGAATCAACCAAAGTCTAAGAGATAAAATATATTGCAATGCAACTGCTCGGTCTGCTAGTTACGAGTATCTATGCTATTCTTGTTGCTATGCTATGTTCTATTGAAAGTTACTAATATAATTAGAAGATTGTGTGTGATATAAATTAAAATCAATACATTACATAATGATGATTCCAATGTTGTCTTGCAGGGAGGATGTCAGCTGCAGGTGTGAGATATGTGTAGCTTTAAGAGGGCGGCCTAGAAGACTAGTTAACTATATTACAATAACTGTCACCGAGGCAGTCGACTCAAAATTACACACTAAGTTCATGCTGAAATGAAAGATTCTGTATTGCTGTCAATGAGGTTAATGGTAATTAAAATAAGCCTTTATTAGTTACATTAAAATATAATTATTTACAATTTAGGTACTTATACATTATCTTTTGATGTACCTACGGGTGGACTTACACCAAACGAACGAAAAGCTAGAGCTAGAAACAAGAGTATTCTTTCTGATCTCTTATTCTGTTTTATGTATCTCTGTGAACGTAGACAGAACTATGAAAGAATGGTCTATGTTTGTTTACACTGTAATAATTTAATCGAATGGAGAAAGAAGAAGCATTCGCTCGTCTGATGCAAATGCACCCTAATAGGAACAATTACGGCACATACCTATATACAAATGTATCGGGTTAGTGAATATACGATCAATTGCGATAAAATTTGTAAGCTGGGGTCTATGGATCAAAACTCATTATAGGTCAATATTAGATATAATTTAATTTCTAGAAAAATGCATTTTCGGTTTGATTATAATATGTATATAATAACATATTATTATAACCCAAGTTTCGCGTAGATACCTACACCTACATATCTGATTTGATGGATTGACAATTTATTTCCATCCATCCATCAGCCTTTAGAGGTCCACTGTTGGACATAGGCCTCTCCTAAATTACGCCACTCTGACCGGTTCTGCGCCTTTTGAATCCAACGGATACCGTGGTCTCCATTCGAGGACCTTTCTTTCGGAGGTTCTTCCTTATCGGAGGTAATTTTATTATTATTTAATATAATTTCATAGCCGAAGTCACGGGTTTTTGTGTTGCCGGTCTCACTGCTAATAATGTTCCAAGTAGTTCGTATTTTATTGTCCGAGTTAACTATTTTATGCTTTAAATAGATTGACTTAGCCTGAATGCAAACGCGCTTAAAAATTTTTGAATAATTTTTTACGTGTTCTTGGAACTGTGGCGAAAAATTATATTGCTTTTCGTCATAAAGCTCGTGCAACTTAGCCCTACTCTTAAAAATACCTACAGTAGCCCAATCACTAGAATTACTAGTTCTGGCGATGTCAACGTACCTAAACTTGAATATTCGGTTAAATTCGTCTTTAATATTTTTAAATAATTTATTGTATAGAGTAATTGGGTGACTCTGTTCCAAATTATATGAATTCTGGATTTTAAGAATCATGTTTTCTCTGAAATTTAATAATTTACTTTTAGTTACAGGTCTACATTTAGTTAGCTGTTTTTTCTCGTTGGCAGCACTATAAACCGAAATCTGCCCACAATGGTCTGACCTTAACCTACTAAAAATTTCTTTGTCTAGGACCTCACAGTTACAATAAATATTATCTATACAAGTAGCAGAAATTTAAGTAATTCTTGTAGGCTTTTGACCGTAATAATACTTCCGACACTTAAGTTGGTCACTGACATACACCAATCCAGACTGAACAGCATGGGGGAGTATGTTCAAGGCTTATCTATAAACAAGGAGGAATCTTCACTCAGTAGTTAGCCATTAAAGGAAAGCCAGACAGTTTTTCAAATCATTCGAAGGCATTTAACGCATTGCTGGCCTCAAGTCGAAAAATCATAAATTAGCCTTTCCAAAATTGCGACTAAAACTCGTAAAAATATTTCACAGTAGCAGAAGACTACGAGGTTAAAAATGTTATGACAGGGTGTCATCAAAGCAAAAGCGGGTTTAGAGGTGTATATAATTAGAGTGTCACTTAACTCCTCAGGACGATAATAGCACTTCCCTTGTAGCTAAGAAGGCTTAAGTTAGGTAATCCACTCAATCTGGAAGCCTGGGTGTGATGGGGTAGGGTGGAACATTTTGTCAGTTTAATGTTTTATTAAGTAATGTAGTTCTAATGCTGATAGCTTGTGACGTGAATACGTCTTTGAATTTGCTACCATACGGGAGCAGTCCTAAAAACCTAATGATAAAAAATCAGGGGATACTGTTTGGCGTCATGATTTCGAGTCTATCGTCTAATCAACTTGGGTCCTTGCCTATATATACTTATATACCTATATATAATGTACCTTCGATCCTTTAAATATCCTTCCGTACAGGATCAAAAAATTTATTACACAATAAGCAATAAAAATCGCGTGCGTTGGAGGGGAAAGCGCCACCATTTTGAGCATACATAAAAATATTTTATAAAAAAAATAACCTGCAGAATAAACGTATTCATGTATAACATACAGTCGTAATAACGATTTTTCTTTTTCGAATGATATACGTGTTTATTTCAAGTACTTTATAAATGACGCTACACACTGATAGCCCCATATTTACTAGCATTTAGTGTGTCGTGGCTGTCGTGGATAAGATTAATAGACAAAACACCCACATCCAAACTTAAATTAATTATTAAAATTTTTGCCTCATTAGGAATAGAAGCTAGGACCCATTGAAAGGCGTTCCGGTGTGGCAAACATTGCGCATATTGCAAGTATTAAAAGTAGTTCTTTATTGTGTTAGAGTTATCTATTTATTTATTTTCGCCATACCACAAGGATCTATGATAAAAAGCATTAGTATTCAGGACGATCGCCGTGAACGATACGAGCTCTCGTGTTATTTTTAACGAGAAGCTAAAATCTTTTAAAAATATTTTGTGCTATATTTTGTTCCATACCTTTAAACATCTACAGTTTTTGAAAATTCGAAAAATGTTTTTTGAGAATAAGCTGAGAAAAACATTATAGAAGTTATGTCAAACGTGTCCAGCATGTAGTTTAGGAAGTTAATCAACCCAAGAGAGTAGTGCTTGTCTCCCGAATAAGTGGTAATAGTCATCACTTGAGGACCACTTGGTTACATAGACTATAACCCACGGTCAATTAAAACGCTTTCCACGAAAAATAATTTGTCAAATTATATGAGTCATTCAGAAGTTAAGAGAGAACGGATAAACATTGATACGTGCATATTATATACCTACTACTGTACATAATATGCGCCAGCCGAAACTTTAACCCACCCTAATATGCTTATAGGCTTATATTTTTCATCAATCATTTTGGACGCACATTCATCTATAAATTACATTTAAACGTAGTTTATCAAACGAACTTTCAGTAAACGAAACTAATATTTGAGTGGTCTCATTAGACGCTTGTCGCCGACTTCTATCAGCGGGAAATAACTTAAGGGAGGCTAATCGTCACGTCCGGTACACTTCCTGTTGGGGAGCTCGAAGCACGCGACTGCCATTAACGTCGAAACTGGCTAGTTGACGTGAAATAAGTCGTTTTGTCTCTACACCAACAACACTAATTACCCTAAAACTTATTCATACAAATGACGCTACGACTAGGAAGTTGTTCAAAATAAACTGCCGCGTGGATATCGATGTTATTGCTATACACATAACTTTAAAGGATTATGTAACATTGTGTATAGACTTATAAAATTAATTAGAGTTTATTTTTTACTGCAAATGATGACAATCGCTAAAAGATAACACTAGTTATCAGATACTTATAATCACCACCGCCTAAGTAGGTACCTACACTAATAACATAGAAATACTCAGCGACAGTCGCGTCCGTTTAATAACTTGGCATACTACAATGCTTGTTAGTTATATACACGTCTATATAAATGTAAATAAGTGGTAAATACTCTGCAGGCCAGGGATTTAAATTATATAACACGAAACGGTAACAATAATAAATTAACCTTAATGGTCGTTTGTGGTAGTACCGTTAACGAATAGATTGCTATAGGTCATTGGTGCCAGCTGCAAGTGCCAGGTGATTAGTAAAGTGTCACACTGTTCAGTTCCAGCTGGAAGAGCGAGACAGGCCGTCGTCAAACGTCAACGAGTATTTGAAGACCTGGACTTGCTATAACAATCAACACATAGATACACAGATACATTCTATGCTCTGTGGATACCTACATAGCAACATCTTGATTATGTCACGTCTATAGAGCTGAAATTTCGAGGTTCAAGTCTTAGGATAATGGTTCCCGTCTTATGAAACATAAAGGGTACAAAAAGCCTGTTATTAAATTCATTTGTCGTTATTCGTAAATCACGTATTCGAAACAATAATATTAGCATCGTTGCAGAGCATAAAGTCCTGGCAAAATATAAGTTATTTCTTTTTAAGTTTTTAAAGCAGCTATCACCGCTGTTCAAAAGTTATGAATTGAATGATTCGATTTGTTTATACTTTTTATTGTCGATTACTTATTATAAGCATCATAACATACTTACAAGTTTATTTTTTTAACCAATTTTCGAGTACCTATATATCCAATTTATTAAAAAGAATATAATTTTTCTACTAATTTATAAGAGCCTACCTAATTTTCCCACCACCTCTCCACTCCTGCTGATAATGATTGTTCATTTAACAGCAGTACACTATAATACATGGTAACTCCTTAATAAATGGTTTTAAACTTTGTAGATATTTATAGTCTCCTTGAAGCGAAGTCACTAGTATTAAATAAACTAAAAATAGCCTCCTATCTAATATGCGCTGACCTGTTTTCCATATCCGAATCTACTAATTGGAAGCTAAACCTATCCCACCGAATATAGTGTTAGTGACGTGCGAGGGCAAACCCTCAAAATACATTTTATTGAGGTTATTAGGTTAGCTACTGTCAGCAAGTCTATTTCTAAAGTTAGTCGATAAACAAAACATATAAAAGTTTCAAACTGTCTTAGTTTATTATTGTTCACTAGTGCAGAATAAGAGAAATAAAATTGATTTTTTTATATTATTAAGTTATTTGTTTACACGGGACGAAAGATAGTTAATATCATCAATCAATTTTCAACTGTAGAACATACATAGTTAATTAATAAGCTAACGATACTACCCAATTTCCGGCTCCATCATCAGACCAGCTTAATTAATTAATTTTACTAGAGGACCCGATCTGTGCTCGAAATTAACCAAAATTAATTATGACAGCAATGATAGCCTAGTGGTTTGAACGTTGGTCTCCCATACTGGAGTTCCTGGGTTCAAACAACAATTACCACTTCCTTTGGTGAAGGAAAACATAGTGAGGAAACTTAAAGGTGTGTGAAGTCTGCCAAAACGCACTAGGCCAGCTTGACGGACCATGGCCTGCACCCCTCACACTGTGAGAGGAGACCCGAGCCCAGCAATGGGACAGTTATGGATTATGATGATGATGATGACGAAGATTTATGTCTGTGTTAGAGTAGACAACATATTTGGAAAGGAATCTTTGCTGAGCGCCATCTATGTAACATATAGCATAACATCTCGAGGGAAACTGACACTGAGTGTCCATTTAGGTATTTTGTGAATAAAATGTATTACACTCTATTTTTAAGAATACATTTTATTCACAAAACATTACTATAATATTTAAGTATACCAAATCTCAAACTCGTACGCGCTTAACTCAGAACGATACTGAAAATCGAACTCTTCACCTATTATAATTTATACAGGTTCTATACACGAAATTTTAAGTAATTCGCCAACGGGAAGAGGGTACATAATATTTATTCATCCGATTTGAGTACACATTGATCGATCAAGTTAAGTAAAGATGGATGTTAAAATCGACGATGAGTGATCGGTAGTGATAAAATTTTACTAGCCTTTCGAGCTTTGGAGGGTACGTAAAGTACGTTGTTGTTATCGTTAGATAGCAATCGTGAATCCATGTTAAAGGCATATGTGCATACTGCAGAAACTGCATAAAGGATTTTGTTTTGGTCCCTAAACCTTCCACTAATCCCCACTGGAACAGCGTATACTCCGTTACACAATCGTGATAGAAAAGGTAAACAATCTTGGCACTACTTATATCCATTTATTAATTAAAAAAAATATTTAGAAGCAAGCTGAAATTTCTTGAATATTTTGAAATTTGTATCTATCTTATTTTTAAACCAATAATTAGAATAAAAAGACAATGTAAGATTGTATAGTGCATTGTTGTTGATCATTTATGGTTTACAGAATCAAAAATCATCATCAAGGAGTTGATGACGCTCTAGTAAAACGAAAGCAGTGTTGCTTTTCTATTGCCAGAAAAAAAAATGAGAAAACAACCATTTTGATTTCCAGTCGTGGAAAATTATATACTTAATACTAAATAAAATTCATATGTAAAAAGTTGCCAAGCTGAAACTCTATACGCCCTAACTCTACAAGTCCGACATTCATTAACTTCACATCTTTGTCAAAAAGTTCACTAATGATATCATGTTCCGAGAATGTTGTTTATCTGATTTAATTAAAACCCAAGTTATGAGGCTTAAAAAAACAACAAAGAGCTTCGAGAAAAAGTGGTTCTCTTGTGCTTCGCTTGGCTCGTCTTGTCGGGGTACTACCCTATTTGGCACTGAAACCTGTCGTTTGCAGCGATCTACGGAATTGCACCTTTAGTTGAACTTTCAATACACGTAGGACTTTCAAATATATTCTAAGGAGGAATTTCACAATTTACTCAATGTCGGAGACGCAGTGTCAACAGCTTATATGACATCAGCTCAAATTTACCTGAACTCCTAATTTAACTTTGGTATGTGTATAGCTACAAAGTTAGTTAGTGTTTCCATAGTGCAGTGTAACTCTGTAGCAAGTTTGGTTAACTGTTACACATGTTTAAAGTGATTATGGAATATTCTGTGATGAAATATTTCAAGCTAGCTTCAAGTTATGTGATGATACTATTAGCGACGCTCGTAATTTCTCTTGTTTGCCGTTTATGAATATTATGTTATAATAGGTATTACATTATCAAATTAACAGTAAGTAAAGACTTGAAACACAAATTTTTGGGTGACTTAAGAAATTGGTACTTAATGCAACCATTTTTTATAATCTTGTCATTAACCTTTTAACCGCGACGGTCTCATTTTTGAGACAAAATTTTTCGGGCCCATT